>SRHC01002350.1:749819-829180 GCA_004794325.1 Pomacea maculata | reverse complement strand
AGGACATTCCTCTCTGGTCAGTGTAGGTGAGGTCGGCACCTCGGTCAATCAGCAAACTGCAGATGTTCTCTCGTTTCCTGTAACAGGTGACATAACTCTGACACCTCGATACTGTGCCATCAGATACCCATGAAAATAAATAGGTAAATATAGTTATATCTGATCAAGACAGAAAATGAAAGTATTAAGTTGCCTGTTTGTGGTCCGCAGGTGGTTTTCTACACAAATACTTTCATTGCGATAAAGAACGCGTCTTAAGCTTTTCTTTTTTTCTGTCGTTTAATTTATTTATACATCTAAACAACAGCACAAATTATTCATACTTAAATCGTATCTCATTTTGAAGATTTACTGACAGGTTAGCTCCAACTCACGCGTCTATAGCTGCCCTGAGGGCTGTCGTGTTTGGAGGGACGACTGCGTTGATGTCAGCGCCGAGGTCAAGGAGCAACTCCACGACCTCCAGCGAATGGCGGGTGGACGCCAGCATGAGTGGACTGGACTGCTGATGGCGCGAGGCAAGCTGGGAGCAAGAGATCTCAGAAAATAATCAACCTCTGACCTGTACATCATCAGAGTCAAAAACCGTGTGTAACTGCGTACTTTCTTCATACTATCTAAAGATATATATAAACATATGAGTTCTCTAGATTGAGGTAATACTCTAAAGAAAACAAAATATTAAAAGAAACATAATGTTCACCAGGGATTTGTTCCGACGACAAAGTCTTGCCACCGTTTCGCAATCTCCTTTATAAATAGCGTTAAACAGGCGATTCACTTGATCATCCTGTTCAATGAAGGACATCGAATTCCGCCCGAGAACCATCTCCCTCATTTTTAGAAACATGGCTTTATTTTTCTCTTCTGCACACAGACATCAGACCATGATGACCAGTCAAGAATGATAAAACATTTTCATGCTTTTCTTATCTTTAAATGGGAGATTGAATGAAAAACGTTTGGGCTGCTTGAGTCCAGAATTAGGGGAGAGAGTTTCATACTCAATTAACTTTGGTTACCTGCAGGGTCATCATTTTGAAACATAAAGATAAATCTTTAATTATTTCTGAGGAATCTGGCGATAGTGGCTTTCAGATTTACTTGTTTGCAGGCATCTGAACGAAGTCATACACATTCATGTACTTTCTATCTATCTAGCATTTTAATTTTGTAAGTGATAGCTAACACAATGTTTGAAGCATCTTGCAAGGACTAAAGTGTGATGGAGGCAATAGGAAATATTTAGTTACTTACTAGCGTCGTCCTCTGGGTCGGGAGTTCCCGCAGTGACCTTGCTTGTGGTGTTCTTTTCTGTTATATCTAAATTATCTGTTTGTGCGTTGGGTGCAGGAAGACAACAGGCAGGGGAGTACAAGAAGGCCGATCGTCCGAAGATGACCAGCAAATCACCATCGCTGTCCACCTTGGCCACCCGACCAACCTTGCCGAGTGTCTTCACGAGCACAAACCACACAAAAGCAAGAAAACAATACTTACTTCACACACATGTATATATATATACACACACATTTGTTGTCGATATAAAGAAAACAAGTATGTTAGAACTTCATAGGTCCTACATTCCCTTCTAGAGCTATATCTTTGTATGTGCTGACATGCTAAACTTTCTTTTCTCACGTCGCCGTTTCTTAACTTTTTGGAAAGTTTATTTCAGATCTTTTTTTTCCAGTTAGCTGTAACTAGATTGCATTTTATTTCTTGTCGTTTTGCTGTTATCATCAGCCAGAAAATCCGCATCCAAGAGATGAACATCAACATCGCTGCTGTGTGACATGTGATTTCATCATTCTTACCGCTGTCATCTCATCTTTCCAGCCCACCCGGCGGTTAAGGGTTTTCACCTGGTCCTCGTCCGGCCTGATGCGCACAGTCTCACCTTGTTTCACCGGACATACCTGTCGAAGCAAATAATACTATACATACATCATGCAAGGTAAGACTGATAAAAATAGACAGTCTCAAGAAACATTTTACTTATCTTACTTGTGTCCAGCGTTAGATATTTTTTGTCCGTTTCGACTACTTTCACATGGCAAAGTAAGACCTTTGGCCGAAAAGAACATAAGAATTTCTTGGCACTTCCTTTTTTTCGATCTTCCTGTCCTTTTTTTATTTTTTACTGTGTTTGCCCTTACCTTCACTAAAGCCTCTGGACTGAAGGAAAACTGTCCCAAGGATTTAAACTCGACATAGATGGATCCTTTTTTAGTTTTCGTGGCAACGCATCCAGTCGAGCCAATAGCCTGGAAAAAACATTAACATGGCCTGAAAATATCATGTTCAACATTCTTAAGATCTTTAAAAAGAAGTTTGTAGTGTACAGCTTTTAAATAGCCTAAACAAAAGAAGAGTATTTCAAAGATATTTAGGGAACGAAACTATATCTGTATTATCGATCTAGGTATTGACAAAATAACAACAAACAAACCCGAAAGACAATCAAAGAAATTTGTGAAAATTTATTGAGATTGCTGCTGAAGCGATATATAAAAAAAATTATTTTCATATTTGATTTTTTTTTTTTTTTTTTGGTGAAACAATTGAAGTATTAATCTCTTCGAATTGACTATTTTTACGGCACAAAAGATACACTATGTCTACACATTTTCTTTCGAACAACTAAAATGTTCCTGTAGGCTCCGGATATTTTATGTTCAGCTCCAAAACATGCTTTTCTATTTCCTTTTCGAAATAGAAATTTGCTACATTTCGGAAAACCCCAAAATTCTACAATGCGACCAGGTTACCAACGCTAATACTACATGCCCACAGAATCTACAGGAAGAGGGCGAAAGGGTTAGTCCAAGCCTGAAGAAGGGTTCACTCATACGGATTTCATATTTATTAATACACACACATATGTACATATCCAATAGCTCTAACCTTTGTCACTAAACACAATTTATTTGTCAAATCCCATATTGTTTATTATTTAAATACATTTCCAGAATGCTCACAAAAGTCGAAGACCTACTTTTTTCATCTGTTGGGTGCATCCTCCGTGTGTCTTTTGCAGTTCTTCTAACCTGCTTTCTCCCACTTTGATGGCCACATTGTCTCCAACATCGACCTTCAGCTTCCTTTCTTGTTCATCCGTTTCTTCATATTCTTCGTCACTGCTCAACTCCACTGTCTCGTTTTTCTCACAATCATTTGCAAAATTAAATAAAAGATTTCCGGTTTGTTGCGATTCTCGTGATGTATCAAATTGTGGGCCAGCTGCCTCCATGTCAAAGTGAACTTCAACTGTAGTTCCCTTGTCAACCATCGTCTTCTCGATCGTCCACTTCTCTGTTTTTAGTCCCGAGACAACGAGATCATCTCTCTTGTCTATCTCGCAGTTTCTCGCCAGGTTGTAGTCGCTTGTGTCATAAGTCTTTTCCAGCCACGTGGTTGATTCGTGGGAAGGTTGAGTGTTACAGCACCAGCGCCCTCTATCGTCAGTGTCTTTAGAGTATCCGACTGTAATGGTCACAACTTTTTCCGGCAACAAATGTCTTCCTACATCATGAACATCAGACAAAGGATGATCGTCAGCAGGCGACGACTCGTCGTGAGCTTTGATCACTGCTTCATTGTGAGGACTGGTTCGCACCACGTCAGCACTGACAGATGGAGTGACAGAGGTAGTCCCAACAAACTGTGAACTACTATCTTTAAGAAACATTTCTGACTCACATGCGAGTGAAAGATCTTCCAAGACTGATGGAACTCTAATATCTGCAAATACCACATATCTTCTAAATAAGTACGATACCAAATTAGTGAATTTATAAGAATGAGAATTTCAAAATTTATTAACTAATTCAATCCTTTGGATTTTTAAATAAAAACATGTGCCCAAGTTAATATTTAACACTATATATACATTGTGTTTTAAAGACACCTTACCAAGCAAAGGGAGATGATCTCTATAACAGATTGGTCCAGCTGCTTCTTCAATACAAATGATTTCACCCAAACAGCAGTTCTTAAGGATGCCATCAGACCATCGAACACGGAGCATGTTCCGACATTTGTATGAGACTCCAGTCTCGTAACCTTCAACTTCGCCCTTTGATCCATAAACCTCCTCGTTGTTGTACCTCGTGACCTTCCTGACCTTTGCTCCAGGGAAAATGCCGACTGCTTGCACTTTGAGACTCTTACTTCGAGAGTTTACATTTGCTCTATAAACATAAAAAATAGTGTTTGCATCAGATACTTATTTAAACTATTTTCCGGAAAGTGTCTAATTACATGTACAATTTTTAACATTTGTCTGTGTGTGAGATTCTGTGTGTGTGTGTGTGTGTGTTTGTGCGTGCGTGTGTGGGTAGTTACTTGCAGATGTGTATTAGTGATTGTATTTGGAAGACTAAACATCTATGAAGTCACAGCACCGCCGTGTTAGAGTCTGTTAATTAAAAGAGGTTAATGAAAACGCACCCGCTGCTGCCGGATGTGTCTACACGAAGGAACTCATGGTCGACATCGTGCTTGTCTTCACAGTAACACTGTGTACACAGACAACAGTCGTCACAGTCCCCACATCTCCACAGCATCCCGCACACGTCCTTCTCGCCACACACTGCGCAGGTCTCTCCCAGGTGTCGCACACCTATCAGGACAATACATTTCTTCGCAAAATATTGAAGAATGGAAATAAAATATTTTGTTTTAACCAAAACTTGGCGATTATAATTTTGTCTTTGTTAGCCTGTTCATTGTTTGAATTTTAGTCACTGTTCTTGGTAACAAAATACAATAATCGTGTTTTCGAAAGATTGCTTTGATTATAAAATACAATGGAACATTAAAGATTAACAAAACTTTATGTAGCTGACGTGTAAAAGCGGCTCCAAGGAGAATTTTTGTCCTCCAATTCTTTCTCCAAGATTGATGTGTCAGGGACTGCAGTCACTACTCACCCACAGGCGCTGTGTCGAAGATCCTGAGGTCGAGTCTGCAGTCCCGCCCTGCTCTGCACGTGCTCTCTACACCTGTGTCCCACAGCACGCGCACCGAGTACTCACCCAGCACCTCCATCACCGTACCCACGTGCAACTGTCCTCCGTCTTTGTCCTCCCCCTCCCAGTCAGGACCCCGCACCACGCGCATGCCCACAACAGTCGTCATGACACAATGGCGGAAGTCGCTCACCTGGTAAAATATACTTCTTGCTATAAATATATTTTAAAATCAGTCTTCCTGCGGGAACATATTTGAATGCATAATCGAATTGAGACAAATGCATACATTTCAAATGTTTGTGATCCCTTGATAAAATTACCACGAGTAATTAATTAATGAGGTGTGATAAACAGATTCTAGCATTTTACTCATGTGTATAGTAAATGTAAAACGAAGACAGACTAAAGGTCCAGGTCGGTGTACGACAGGTCGTAAGTTGATAACTAACTTTAACACTAATTACTTTCTTTCCTGTCTTTGTCTATAAATAGATACAAAGATGATTTAGCTCTTAACATCTTATTATACCTTTAGCACATTTATCAAGCAGTTTATCATTGTATTAGTATGAAATCAGTGTTACCTTAAAGTGTATCCAGGTGTCCTGCGTTTTGGACTGGTGGAGTGGGTTAGTGTGTCAGACTTTCTGCTGGAAGCAAGGTTCGAGTATTTAGCATGCTGTGTGCAATGGCCAGTAGACGGCAAAATACCCCAGTAGTAGTTTTGATGGCAGTAGTAGCGGATATCCTATTATTAATGGCTGTCGTCAAACTTGGGAATTTCTGTAGTTGCTATTCTGGTGTAGTTTAGTCGTGACGAGGCGTGACTTCCTTATTGACTTGTAATTTAACCATTATGTTAACAGATATTTGTAGTATCGCTTGTCATCCAACAAAGCAGCTTTTGTTGGCCAGTTGACGATGTTGCCGTTTGCTTGCTCGTCTGAGACGGTCACGTGACATTAATTAGCCAATAGCGTTGCTGAGCATCAAAATTGAACAAAGGAGGATGCACAAGAAAACAGACGGACAGTTTCGATTTACAAACACTTGTATCACAAAGTGTGTAGGATCTTAATAGTGTACACACAGCACACGCGTATACGAGAAATCGTGTTATTAACTACTACTGTGTTTAGACGACAGTGACATGGGTAGACTACTGCAGAGACTGAGTACACGAAATAATTATACTTTGAGTCCCTCTTAGATAAAGACGTTGTTGTTGTTATTATTATTTTTGAAAGAATGCAGAAAGTGTGGTGAAGATTTGTATATATTAAATAGAGAATAAAACAAATAAGAGCTGGAAATCGAAACAAAACTTGCAGGAACTCAAAACTATTATTACACGTTTATTCTCCATTTTTTTTCGATACAGTGATATTTTTGTGTTACAGAAACATGTGGATCAAAGCATCTCTATTAGCAGTAATTTTATTTAGGCTAAAACTGTATTTGTTATTACATAATAATTTAACCATATGCAAACGTTTAACCCAGTCTAGCCGAGCAAGACTACTTTTGAAGATCATCAGCGTTTAGTACTACTAACCCTACTTCAGATTATCTCAGTCCTGCTTAGTAGTTCAAGCAAGGAAGGAAAGAGCAAGAAGGACATAAACACAGACACAAGCACTCCACACATAACAAGAATAGTGTATTGTAGCCTCAAAGTGTATTGTAGCCTCAAAGTGCATTGTAGCCTCCATCTCTTGTGTCCTGCCTGTGTGGCTTACAGACATTCGTGTTCACTCCAATCATTATCGAACTTTCTATAAGCAGGAAGGCACGCTGCCTACAGATGACTGAGTGGAGCTAACAGCTCCTGTAATCAACTTCTGTGTCACGTGGGATAGAAGAACTTTTGGAGAAACAGTTATAATGTTTCAACCAATCAGATGCAGCATCCAGGTCGGGCTACACGTGGACTTCAAGATAGTGTCACTTAGTCATCTGGACAGAAATGACAGGAACACGATAATAAGAACTTGCAGCGTAGATAGGAATGAGGTTAAAGGTTTATTCACAAGTCGTTATAATTCTTCATTTCATTAACATTTTAATTAGTAAATATCTGAATCACGAGATTTTGGAAAGTCGAAACAGATAAACACATATGCGAGCTCTTAACACATACACACGCATGAGCATTGAAAAACAGCAGCACTAACATCACACATGACGACCAGGACGTCGACTATACTGATGATTGATGATACTGATTGATCAGGATGAATGATTAATGATCGTGATGGATGAAGATGATGGATGATGACAGAGATGATAGATTGATGGGTTGATGGTTGAAGATTGATGACGGATTGATGATGGATTTATGATGGATTTATGATGGATTTATTAATGGTAATGGTGATTGTTGAGGATGATTGATGATTGATGAGGATGGTTAATGACTGAGGATTGATAATGGAGGATGGATGATGGATGAGGTGTATGGGTTGATGGATTGATGGTGGATTGATGATTGATGATTGATTGATGGATGGATGGATGGATGGATGGATGGATGGATGGATGGATGGATTGATGATGATAAAAAAAGCAAAACCAAAGCGAAGGAAGAGGAGGATGCGGAGTAGGAGGTAGAGGAGGTTTACCAGGTCCTGTGAAGAGTTTGTCACTCGAGGCCGCTGGACAAACGGGACATCGTCCTTGAATGCTGCACTTGTTGCAGACCGTCTTGTGTTTACATGTCAACAAAGTGAACTGAGACTGAGAAGCCTTGCAAATACCACACTTAACCCATAAGAAACTTTCTCTTTTGTTAGGCGATGCCGATGGCAACACCAGGCGATAGAGATCTGGGTCCACTGCATGAGATGTGTACTTGCATCTGACAAGGTGTTGGCTAAAATCAGAATTAAATTTGGTAAATGTCAGCATTTTATGCTATTTTGCAATTAAAATTATTAATGATCAAAATACAAACCGCTTCCTGACATAGAACACTTCATATTGTTTAGTCACCTTACACTGGAATAAATTAGACTTGCTTAAATGCTAGCTTTAATCTCATTAGCTTACATACAATTAGTGTTTCTGGTTAAGACACGGCATACCTATTTTGTTTAATATGAGATATACTTCCTATGAAATTTGTGGTTTTTGTTTGTCTACGAAAGATAATATGACAACATGAAATATCTTGTCACCTTTCCTAAATCTGTTTCACTATTTCAAGTCTGATCTGTTCTATTTGAGAGATAAAGACAAGCCACGTACTTGTGTTTCATAAACTTTTTTACGCTCTCGCGAAGTTCTATGGGACCCAACTGAAAGGGATCGAATCCCTTCTTGCTTTTTGTATCCACGTAGGCCCCCTTACTGATGAGCATGCAGCCAATGGCCACACGCGCGTGGTACTCTCGTCTTGTTGATTCGCTCTGAAGAACATCACACCCATCAGTCAACACATGAAGACAAAGTAACACAGTAACAAAGATATGAAAACCAGGGACATGAATATCAACTAAGACCAATCTTACTTATTACGAAGCTTTTTTTATGACAGGACTAGACTGTCACATAGCTGCTGTCTATTCTGCGACAACTGGATAAATAATGTATATCAATTCTGACATTCAGATATGTAGTGACATATACTCAAAACATTATTCTAAACATACGATAACAGAACAACTAGAAGGTCCCTTCTCTGTCTGGTTCTGTACCTGTAGATGGTTGTACGCGGGGATACGATGACAGGGTGGAGGGGCGTGGCTGATGAAAGATACTAGAGTTCAATAAAAGGAAATACATGCTCCACACACACAACGAGTCAGAAAGTTGCATACATTATCCCATACTGAGCTTCAACAATAAAGAAAGGACAAAGCGTAGAAAGCAAAGACATAACAGTGTAGTGTGGAGATGAATAAACTGTCCTAGCAAAGCTCGGGAAATTATTACCTGGAAGTCCACTGTGGTCGTTGACCAATAACCAACAGCCAGGTGTAGGGGACTATTGCCACGACAATCTTGGTGATTGACATCTGCTCCTGTAAACACACACACACACACACACACACACACACACACACACACACACACGAAGAATATTAAAAGTCCATTCAAACACATGACATGAATCCCTTGAGGACCCTTAATCACCAGGCACACAAGTTATGGCGTACATATGAGAAGCATATACACATATAGACAAAAATATAATTTAAGATGAATACGCTCTCACTCACCAAGCTCCATCAAGGCCTCCGCAGCTTTGAAGGTCGCCTTGGCGCATGTGTTGTGGAGAGGTGTTTGGCTTGAATGCTCATCGTTACGCAGGTTGATGTCGGCCTTTCCCTGTCATCAATGACACATTCATAAAACCATAAATCAGCGGTTCTCAACCTGTGGGGCGCGACGTGCTTACAAGGGGGGCGCGAAGGTGGTCCTTTTCAAAAAGTTTCTTATACGGGTATTAGTGAAATTAGCTTACATTGCCGGCTAAGGGGGGCGCGCGGACGTACCTTTGTTCGTCAGGGGGACGTCACAAGTAAAAGGTTGAGAACCGCTGCCATAAATGGTTAACAAATGCAGATTTGTACATGAAAGCTACTTGGTTCATGTTTTTCTCTCCTTACGACAGTCTTTGCAATGATATGAGTGTCTCTTAAGTATCCCTTGGTCCAGTGATTTTGTTTGTATTTCAGTGACATATACGTGTTTATATTATTTTTGGTGTATCATTGGGGCTCTCCCTGGGTTTTATTAATAATAATAATAATTTATTTAGAACTTTATCTCACCATCAAAAGCTAGCTCAAAGCGTTTGACAAAAATATAAACATACAGACAAAATAATAATGATCATCAAAATATTCCATGTCTTTTTAATTACTCATGTTTAAAGAAGGTAAATGCCATCACCACAGACGCGGTCATTTAACACAGTTATACTAGAAATTATCAATGGCTAGCCTCCTCATTGTATGTTAATCTGTGAGCATTTCTGTGTATTGACGATCGTATGGCAGAGCGGAAGCTTGTCTACCTAGTCATCTGCAAAAGCAATACAAATCTTAATAAATCTCCTATTTAAAAATACAAGACTTTTTTTCGTGATGTTTTCTTTTGACTGCCTGGGGGAAGGTGTATGTTTTGTTTTAAGATCACAACTTGTCTAAACTATTGTACTCACATCGATAACTAGTAACCGTATGACGTCAGCATGTCCCTTCATTGCCGCCAGGTGTAAAGGGGTTTGTTGTCTGCCGTGAAAGTCGTTCACTCCACTCGCATCCAGCGCAAGGATCTTCTTTACTGTCCTATAGTAACACACATTATAAGTCACAGAAACGAAAATTTCTGCTGCAACATACCTTTCTTAGTTCTTTTCTTCCTCACCACCTTCTGAAAATACGTATATTGCACAAAAAATATATTTTGATGAAAAGCTTTAGGTCAGTTCTGTGAAGTAAAATATTTCAACACACACATTCACATAATACACAAAAATCCCCATGACATACACATTTCCACATGATACACACATGTTTTGACAGAAAACACACACAATCCACAAAACACATACACAAGCTCAGTCCACCATCACAGACTTTTTCGTTTTCTGCGGCACAGACAACAAGTAATGACAAAATATTTATCATCTAAGAACAAGCTTGAAAACGAAAACAAACAGCTGGTGCAAATCTGTTCTTGGCAGCCAACTCTCTGAACTAGACCTTGTGCATCCATCTTGGCTGGCCAGGTGGAGGGCGGTGTAGTCTAGTCTGTTCTTCGCCCTCACGTCGATACCTTTGACCTCCAGAAGAGCCTCCATCGCGCGGTGGTTCTTTCGTTGAACCGCATTGTGGAGCGGGGTGTCAAGATGCTTGTCCTGTTTGGAAAACAATGTTGGTCCCTGATGATGTCAGTGGTGAAGATGGTCATTTATAAAAAGTTTATCTACCTTGATTATAGACAATTAATCCACAATACCGGTCCATCCTGGTCATAGATGTCACACTAACCTATTCTGATATTGAATGTTAGAGTGATTCAGTAAGATTTGAGACACCAGAATAATGTTTTCTCATCTACGACATGAGGTTGGTTTTATTTATTCTAAGATGCAGTTGGGATCCATTTTATCTTAGACATAACTGAGGATCCAGGCGAATGTGCTTGAAGTCTTTGATGTGGTATGATCAGCCCAAGAACAGAGGCATCGGCAGCTGAGGCTGAACTACGAGGTGCAAACGGATACAAACGCTGACCCTGGCATTGACGTCAGCTCCACGTGCCGCCAGTACACCGATGACGTTGGGCAGGTCGTAGGTAGCCGCTATGTGCATGTAGCTCCGGTCTAAGCCATCAACCACCCGAACGTCCGCACCCCGCTCTATCAGTAAGATGCAGATGTTCTCTTCCTTGCGGTTACTGCCATAGAAAAATTGGAAAATTAAAAATAAATTAACTTTTATTTTCATGTCTGACTGACTGATTGATTGATCGAATAAATGAATGAATGAGTCAGTGAATGAATGGTGATCAGGCAAAACTGTTTGTTGTTGTAAGGCTTACGCTTCAAGGGCAGCCCCTAGAGGGCTCCTGTACAGTCCAAATATTCTGCTGACATTAGCCCCGAGGTTGAGAAGCAGCTTCACGATCTTCAAGTGCCCGTATGTACACGCCGCCATTAAAGGTGACATGCGGTTCCACTCCGACTCCAGCTAAGGTAAGAAATTTTAGCGGAACAGTTATATATGTAGATAAATAGATAAATAGATAGATTTGACAAACATGTCTAACACCTAACGACCTTGTTGTGCTCTGTGTTAAATGTTAAATAACAAAACAACAACAACAACAAACTTAAATCCCACGCGCGCGCGCACACACACATGAAAATACGTACACTCGCACACAAGGACTGAAAGACTATATTTATATATTAGTACCACTGTTGTGGAGCAATCTGATACAGGGCATTGTTCGGGGTAACAGGTGGAGCAAAACTGTCCGAGAAAAAATATTCAGTTTTTTTTCTTACTAGTTTTCTGTTTGCTCGACACAACCTCGACACTGTGACGCGGTCTCCAGTTTCTATGGCAACAAACAAACTGTGTATCAGACCTCTGGAACCAGTAACAGATGCGGAATCTTCTTTCGTATTATTTCCTTCTTCCTTTAGTGCGCGGGATAAAGTTTTACTATCCTCGTCTGCACACAGAGGAAAAAAAATACATGGGCTGTAATGTTCCTTCATCTACTTTTCTCGATCATTTTTTTTTTTTTTGAAGCTATCAGTGCATCGAAAAGGTAAATACTTATATCCTAAAACCAGGAACATGTTTTAGTGAAGCCTTTTATTTACAGGAAAATGCATTTAAGCGTTTGGCAAAGTTTAGAAAAGTTGTTTGTGAAAGTAACATGAAACCAATACTTTCGGGAGGTGAACTTTGGAAAATTGTTTCAACACCAGTTGGTTATAGACGATTTGCAGAAAATGTTACAAAAGACTTCCATCTGATGTGTTTACTTTATTTTCTTACCTTTAGCTGTGTATTCGCTCCCACATAAAAGAACAACACTGACAGGGAATAGTTTAGTATCTCTGCCGCTTGTACCACAGTTGTGTGAGTCCTGTGGTGCACCGTGTGCAGGCAGACAACACGCCTTGGCATACGTGTAACAGAACTCAGAATTTCCGAAACTGATCGCTGCAACTCCTTCTTCGTCCAGCTTGATCACTCTGCCAACCTGTCCTACAGTCTGCAAAACAAAATGAAAAACTTATTTTAAAACACTTTGCTCGGGTTATTAATTGGCTTTGAACGAGCTTTAGGTTCTGTTCGATGCGTTTTGACGAGAGTTACAAACATTTGGTTTGTAGGTGATCGAAGACTACAACTTTAGATTTTATAACGAAATTATTATTTTTTCAAGCAGTCATAAAATATCACTTTTTCGATGGTTGTTTTAAAATGTATACAGTTCGCCGTCCTTACGTTTGTCATCTCGTCCTTCCAGCCCACCCGTCTGTTGAGAATCTTGACCTGGTCCTTGTCAGGTCTGATCCTTACTAGCTGACCTTCCTTCACCTGGATTACCTGTGCAAAGACGCAAATTCTGCTGAAGATTAAACGCCTAATGTTTTACATATTATATATAAAAGCTTGTATTATACATTTATGGAAGTCGACAACCACTATTGTTGCACATCTGTTTGTTGTAAGAATTGTTAAAAGCTTATTCCTTTGCTGGGAAAGTACTTTCCTGTAAAATATAATTAAATGAGATCATGTCCATTATAGTAGTATATATTACATTAGAGAAGTTAAATGCTTCTTCTTGATACCTTCACTAGAGCTTTGGGATTGAATCGGTACTGTCCCATTGGTACGAAGTTCACATACACTGATCCTCCTTTTGACACGCGGACAACCTCGCCTGTCACACCAATGGCCTTTAAACGAAATTAAAATAGCGTAGAACATTTGTCTGCCCAAAATCACACATTTTCTTAGTTTTCTTGAAATCAAAATTGCACTAAATACCATTTAAATGTGGATTTATTATTATTAAAGTCTACAAAATATTTTTAACTTAAAAATTTTCATGTTTTTGTAATTCTTGGAAGAATAACGAGTATTTTGAGTTTGTATGTTGAAGGTTTGATTATCTAAACTTTTCTAACTTTAACTTCAACTTCAACTGACTGTATTGCAGTGCACGGCAGGCAGATTGTCAGGAAAACCAAGCATCACATTTCGTTTTCACAGCAAAGGTCCGGCAAAGAGAACTTACTTCTTTCATTCTCTGGGTGCAGCCTCCGAAGTTTTTCTGCAAGTCGACCAGCTCATCCTCCCCAACCGCCACAGCGACGCTGTCTCCAACGTTGACGGACATCTCTTCCTCCTCGTTATCTTCATCGCTGCTGACAATGGCATGAGCATTGAAGTCCTGGCAGGCTTTGACCGGATGTTGCGCAGTCTGTTTAGTGTCCTTGCTTATAATGGACAGTGCCTCGGAACGCCCTGTGAGTACTGTTGTTGTTGCTGCTGGTGATGGTGATGATGGGGTGTTTACCAACAAGTTGGAATCTCTAACGTCTGCACATTAAAAACACAACAGGATTTACGATATTAATACTAAATCTACGTCATCCTCCTAATTGTTACTTATTACTCCTCTTACTTATTATACCATTCTTTAAATATATATAATGTCAGTGGCTGAATGATCAATAACGACGAGATATTAAGATGATAAACCGTTTGTATTACTAGGTATGACGGAGGACTAACATGCCAATCCTTCAACCCTCCACCAAATAATAAAAAAGTATAAAAGCAGCTATCTGGCAGTCGTAACATGACAACCATAATATGTTACAACAACCACTTTGCTGTGACCATCGCTTTTAGAAGCTAGTGGAACTGTTGATATCCATAATTACAAAGCCTCTTACCTAACAAAGGGAGGTGATCCCTGTAGTAACTCGGCCCAACTTCCTCCTCAACGCACAAGAGGTCCACGTGACCCTTGTAGCCCAGGCGGTAGCCGTTGGTGGCGCCGTTGGGCCATCGAACACGAAGAATGTTTCTGCAGGAGTCTGGAGCTTTCTCAAAGCCTTCCACCTCGCCCTTTGACCCCACGCCGCCATCTTGTTCACCCCAGATCCAGTCCTTTCCCCGCACGACTTTTGCACCAGGAAACATCCCGATGGACCGAATGTTGACACTGGTTTTTCGACTTTTTACAGGAACTCTGTGAACAAAATATAGAAAGGAATTCAACAAAAATTGTTGTAACTTGTAACTGTTTGCATGTCACCTGTTTACCTCCCTTCAGCCAGGGGCGCGAGCCTCCTGAATAAAGTCTGAAGCGTGAAGAAAAGTCTGACAGACATATCTCTCTCTCATACAGACATTTACTCTTTCTCCCTCGGTCTCTCTCGTGCACACACTTTCTCTTCTTCACGCCCTCCTTTCCCAGCCACGCACACATTTGTTGAGACTCACCCACAGCTGCCTGGCGTGTCCACCCGTGAAAATCGGTGATGGAGCTGGTGGTGGTCCTGTGAGTAGCATGCCGGACACAGGGTACAGTCCCTACAGTCCACACACCGCCATAGCATCCCGGCAACGTCCACCTCGTCACACACACTGCACGTGCTGCCTGGGTGACACACACCTGCCACAGCCTCCCGTCAGTAGCAGCTTGCTCTTCGCTTTTATTTTTGTTATGTTTTTTTATTTTGTTTTTGTTTTTTTGTTTGTTTCTTTGTTTGTTTTTTGTTTGTTTGGGTTTTTTTCTTGTTCTTTTTTGTGCTTTGCTCGTTTTTGTTTTTATTTTGTTCAGATTTATTTTAGTTTTAGTTTTATGTTAATTATTTTTTGGTTGCTTTTATTGATTTTTTTTTTTTTTGCCAAAACAAAGACAAGCAATCTGTAGCGAGTGTCCTTCCCTCTGTGCTGCATGTTTCATTATTACTCCTACCATCTTTGTAAAAGTTGAAACTTTAAAATGAAATTGAAAGTATGTCACAAAATATTTCTGATTGTTGATATTGTATCTTTACAAATTTAAATAGGGCCAGAGGAAAATGTATTCATCCTTTCCCATCCGATGGAAATGCCGGTCATTAACATGAAAGGATTTACAGATGACAGGGGTTGGCAGATGACTGCTAAAGGACTTTGGTCAGGAAGTGAGATGTGAATGTTTCAGGGACTGCAGCCACTACTCACCCACAGGCGCTGTGTCGAAGATCCTGAGGTCGACTTTGCCGTCACGCCCTGCTCTGCACGTGCTCTCTACACCTGTGTCCCACAGCACGCGCACCGAATACTCCTCCAGCACCTCCATCACCGTCCCCACGTGCGCCTCCCCTCCGTCACTGTCCTCCCCCTCCCAGTCAGGACCCCGCACCACGCGCATGCCCACAACAGTCGTCATGGTAACAATGGCGGAAGTCTCAGTGCTGGTAGACCATGAAGCTTAGTGAAATAAGTCAATAAGTTTACACAATTTTTGGTGAATATTCCATGAACTCACGACTGTTAGGGTCATGAGACTGTTCTTATCACTTTTTACATCATAACAACATCATCCACAAACAAGATTATTTTAGTGTCAATATTTCACACAGTCACAACTAAAAAATATCCCTTTGAGGATCTCATCGATGTCCACATCACATGACCGTCCTCCTTATCGCCTCAGAGGTAAGAGGATGTGAGATCGTGTGAACAGATGTGTCATCTGATTTTTACCTTCAATTTCTACAAGAAGGCATTTTGCTCTAGGTCTGGTTAATGAGTGTACGAGTACAATATTCTAGTTTATTGTTTGTTTTTTTATTTTTTTAAATTTAAGTAATAACAGAAAACCTTATAAATGGAGGGGTCTTACCTTTGAAGTAGAAGTATCTCAAACACACACAATGAAGGCAAACAGCAAATGCGAATCACCGATGGTTGATTGCTCACATGACCACACACATCTCTATTTTTGTCCCGGGAAAAAGTAGTTTTCAATGAATCTTTAGTCTCACAAGTCGTCACTTCAAGTTCCGGATGTGGTGAGGTTCGTGTTTCTCTCAAGCAGGAAAAAAAAGACGTGTTGTGTGCGATGTTACCAACTGACATCATGAAGTCTTGCGTGACCAGGACTCACCGTGACGTCATCAGTTACCTGTGTGGTGGCTGTGTCTGAGTGTAATGTGTGTAACACTTGAATGCGGTAAGGTGTGCTCTTAGCGACATTCAAACATCCAGTAATTATAACCATCAAAGGCAAACAGTGGCATAATTTATTCAGTGTTAACAGCATCAACATCAATGTTAATATAAGGAAAGATCAGACTTTCAATAACATGAAGTCACGTGCACACCACGTGACATCAGACACTAGTACAGGTAACAGGTCTTTCAGCACCAGCCAGGTGTCCAGGTGTTGTCATATTTTTCAGGATTGGAGTTGGGGTCGCCGCTGGGAAAGTTGGGTGGTACATACTTCTTCTTGTACTCAGCCATACGAGCCTGCAGCCTCTGTACCACGTCTGGCAGGGCTGAGGCCAGGTCCACATGCTCTGTGGGATCCTCTACAGGACAAACATTGTACAAATCATCAGCAGAATCAAGCGGGTCCACCTTTACCATAGAATTATACAGTCTCGACACCAATGTTTGTGCTACTTGCTTAATTATCTTAATTATTTCATGTCAAAGCAACATTGGAGAGAGTGGCAAACACTCTTTACTTCCTCTGTTTCTTCTGTTATTAACACAAGTTGAAGTGTGAATGGAATGTTATACTGAGATCTGAAAGTTCCTGTCAACAAGGGTATGTTACTATGTTACTGATGTGATTTAAAGTAGTCAATGCTGGCATCTGAACACACCTCTGACATTGTACAGACGGACTTCCTCCTGAGCTCTGGGCCCGGAGAGTGAGTCCTGTTGAGGGATGGCCATGGTCAGACCACTCAAGTCACTGGTGTTCATGGTGTCCACCTTGCTGACTGTTTCGTTAGGAAAATACCAACCACTGTACAAGCCCGGGAAGCCAACAATCAGCTTGTAATCGCCTTGCCTTCAACAGACAGAGAAACTAGAAAGTTCTTTCTTCCTTCCTTTCATTTTTCAAGCTCGGATAATTAATAACTAATTCTATCATGCACTTTTTAGTAAACACAGTGAACTAAGGACACTACTTGTATCATTGGTATTCTTATCATAATCACTACTGTCCTCTAGCCAGAAAATAAATTTTATGTATCAAAATATATTTCACATTGATGTCAGGTGTGACCTATGAAATACATACGGGTGGAAGAATATATATATATGTTTTCCACATTAATTACTTTATTAATACAAGAGATACACACATCGATAAAGATAATAGGATGGTTGTTGGAATGTGTGTATAGTCTAATAGTCAATAGGTTGTGTACCTGATTGCAGCATGACCTTCTAAAGGTATAAACATGTCGTCCAGATTGTAGATAAACTCTGTTCTGGGCGATGGGGTGTAATTGCTGATAGCATCCCATATGTTCATACCATCAATATCTTTGTCTGAAATATTTGAAGACTACAATGTAAGGGTGATAAAAGGTTACTGGCGAGGTGATTCTTGACTGCCATTGAGCAAGAATATTAAATAGAAAGAAAGAAATGAATGAACTGCTTTAAAAATTACAGACAAGGCTTTTTTTCCTTTTACAGGGTTAGGTGCTGCAGTTAACACATTCTGAAATGTTCTATCTCGTGTGTTGTTCATTTTGTCTCCACCATACTTTATAGTCAAACCTTTGATTTCTCCGCCTGCAGCGGCAACAATGGTCGGCATCCAGTCCACAGCGTGTATAAGGCTGAAACATTTACAATAATTGAGTGCACGGGACAATCCATCTTGTTAGTTTTGGTTTCTGAATAATAAGCTTTAAAATGAAATGCGTGATGACTGCGTCTATTCGAGGAACAAAAGTGAAGACAAGGACAGACCTACCCGTCATACTCAGCACCCGTGACTTTCAAGCCAGGACCCTTTATCAAGGCAACAGCTCGGGTGCCACCCTCCCACACAGTAAATTTCCCCCCACGCAACGGGTAGTTGTTCCCTCCATACTGTATCCACCCACCATTCTGTAACATTAGACATGAGAACACCATCACATCCTGCAACTCTGCGTGAGAAAAATATCGCTCATTGCTATTCATAGCAATTTATTATGAATTGCTATAGAAAATCAGCGAATATAATCCAATTACCAAACAAGGGAAATTTTAATCTTAATATGGTATCTGTTATATTATTTATTTGGCAGTCAAAGGACGGGGACTCACATCCGCCGTGAGGATGAAGAGCGTGTCATTGTACATGCCACGTGCAGTCAGGTAGGAAGTCAGATTCCCAATCACATCATCCATTGCGGTGACCATCCCTGTACACACCACATGGTCATCACTGCAGTTAACTTAATTATTGCACAATGATCTAGTTAGTAATCAATTGTTTTGATAGTTTAGTAAACATGACGACAATAGTAAACACTAGATTGTAAAACCAATGGTTACATCGGGGGTATAGTTTGAAAACTTTTAGACTGTGTTGTGAAGGCAGACAACAGTGAATATTCATGTAAAAAGCTCATTGTTATCATTAAAATGCAGAAATACATTATAACTGAAACCTTACCTGATGAGTAATGAACGTTTTTAAAATTTTAACGAAAATTAAAAATTTTTGACAACAGTATTAAAAAGCTTAACTCAATAAAAGCAGCACAGCAAGGGGCGAATAAATATTTGTCAGATGGAAATAAAATTCAAAGATACCTACAAGCATTTCTATATTATAAATCAAAAATTCCTATGAAAACTGCTATGTGAGAGAAGTTTCACAGTGTGTTCTAAAAGAAGACAATGGAGTGTAGAACAGCAGTAATCAAATCTGAGGATGTTTAATAAGTAAAATTTAAATTTATACCAGAGAAAACTCTTCTATCTTCAGTGTCTATATTAGGGTACATGTTGTAGTACTCTTTCGGAACCTGCAAAATAAAGAAGAAAGAGAAGGATGAGAGTCAGCACCCACAGACTGGAGTTGGTAGTAACAGTGGCAATTAGAGAAAAAGTGTCGGGTTCGCAAGTGTCACTGCTCACTCACAAAAAAAATTACTTCTTTGTTACTTTGTGTTTCCTTATTGGTGAAATACAAGTTTTAAATAATCAGATCATGATATTATTATATTTTTGTCGGTTGTGTACCTCGAGGGGAGCGTGTACTGACTGCAGTGGCAGGTACAGGAACAGCGGCTGAGCGGGGTTGTGTCGGGAAACGATTTCTCGAACTCGCTCTTGGAACACAAACTGAAATATGAACAGAGACCCTCTGTCAGCAGCAGGTTCGTGTTTCTCTTCTCCAAGGGATCACTATTTAAAAGGAAACTTTCGTTTTTTCTTAACAGTGGTACATGACACTGGGACACTGGTCACGTGGGGCAATGGTTGACAACGTGAGAATGTCTTTTTTGTCTTTATAGTTTGTTTTGTTTGAAAACTTCTTTGTCAAATTTCATCGTTTGTGGGCGAAAAATCCACATTTAGTTGCGATGTACCGCCATGTTAATTTAAATGTCTTTGTAAAACAGTGAGCAGCGAGGCCATGTGTGGACGTAACGTAAGTGTGTACGTGAAGACGTACCGTCGAGTACGTTCCGTTCTGCTTAGTGCTGCGTGTGGTGTTGTCATGGAAATCGTAGTAACCTTCTGAGAAACAAACAACGACAGGTCCTTTGTACTTTACGATGAAGACACCAGAATTGACGACAATACATACCACCCTATCGTCTATGTATTGTGACTAGCATGTCACTGACTTGTACCCAAGCATGTATACCTCCTACATGTACTTCTCTCTCTCTCTCGCACACACTAAACAGTGATATCAGTGCTTTTAAACACTAGAATTTTCATGAATTATGTTTGACATGCACACATATATAAATATAAAGATCATATTCAAACACAAGATGCATTTGGCAGTCTTTCGGTTAGGACGACAAGGAACATTCGCTCATAGAAAGTCCACATACGAAACACTCGGTCATAGTAGTCCTCCTGAGCGTTGTAGTAACCAAGGAAAGAGTCAAAGCCCCTAAACGTCGGCGTGCAGTTCCAGTTGCAAAAACCAAGATGCCACCTGTTATTGTTGTTAGTTGTGGTAAAAACAACACAAAGACAAAAATCACACACGATAATCAGCATCAGGTGGAGGCTGTTCGTGGGGTCAGTGTGTGTTGGTAGGGTAAGAATGTGGTATTGGGGTGAGAGTACTTTCTTGAGGTTAGAGTTAATAACATGCGTGGATCTGTCCCCTTCTCTCTCCCACCTGACATTTTTCCACCCCACCTCCGTCCTTCTCTTTTTCTCTTTTTCCTATCTTCTTTGTCGTTTTGTCCTAATTATGTTTAACCTTCTGTTTTACGGTTTAGCAACTCTATTGTAACCATCCGTCCTCTAAGCATGCATCAAACTATGCTTTTATTTTCTAGAAATCAAAATTGAACATCTAAATGCTCACACATGAGAAACTACTCACTTTCCCACCATGTGAGTAGCATAACCCAGTTTTTTCATCTCCCTCGGCAGGAAAGAGGAGACATTCAAAGGAGCGCACACGGGCTGAGCCGGGAGGATGACGAGGTGCTACACAGAGAACCACTACTGTGTATTTATGTTGTACTTTCAATATTTGCTGTCTGTTTGTTTTTCTGTCTGTTGTCTTTTTTAGGCACTGACTAACTGGTATTTGTCTTCTTTGTCTCCACAAGGGATCTCTCCTACATCAAAATAAAATAAAGCACATTTCTTACATTCGAAATAAAGCTCACACTCATGTCTCTGAATGCCTGTGTGTGTGTGCGTGTGTGAGCATTTTCTTTTACTATTTTCAGTGAACTGCTTCATGACAATATGAAGATGTTTTGGACGTTTACAGTGTGGAAGAGAGGATGAATAAATGTTCCCAATACCTGATGTGTACAAAAGGATTGGTTCTTAAAGATTACAAGGAGTAAGGTTCTCACCTGGAGACCTGTCCTGTAGGGGAAGTAGCCAGTCATGAAAGATGACCGAGACCTGCGATAATGAAAGTAAGTTTTAGTCATAATTAGATACAAGTTTCACACGATGTTTACCAGCTAGTGAGCTCCCTTGAATTATAGCTATATATACACTTCTCTAAAGCGAACGACTGAAGGATGCGGCCATAACAAGTTCATGGAGGGTTAGATTGGATTTGATTCACTGTTGTCTACATATACATATACATACTTACTGGCTTTGTTAACCGACTTTCTACTCATTTGCTTCATTCTCTTGGGACATTATGTTGCTACAGCAGTAAAGTTCAATGATAATCGTCTTCTGTTGTTTAATGAGGCTGTCATGTCGCCCCATCAACATTCTCCTGACCTCACTGACCCTTGTGTCTGAGGAGTTTTAGAACTGCCTTTATTGTTGTCGCTTTGTTTACATCGCCAAAACTGATTTCTCCAGCTTTTTCTATGGTGGGATAGCTTAGCAAGACTACTCTCTCATGGACACCGAGATTGCAGTCGTTCTTTTGACATTAAGCAGACTTCACTAAGTGAAGGGAACAAGAGAAAGCAAGAAAGAGAGTGTGAAGATATTGTGGGTCTATAAAACAGAAGAAACACAATGCCCAAACAAGGATGTTATAACTGTTGTAATATGCGGTTTTCTGTTCTTTCAAAAGTATCTCCCATAGTCGCTAGTGCGAAACTTACGGAGAGCAGAGTGGCTGAACATAGGATTGTCTCAGGATGAGACCCTCCCTGGCCAGTCGGTCCACATTGGGGGAGATGATGTCTGGGTTGTTGAAGCCGATGTCGTTCCATCCTAAAACACACGTTAATTACCTCCGGCAATGATGATTAATCGACTGATTGAGATATAACTTTCTGCCACTGCTCATCCTGATTGCAACATTTACATATTAAAAGTACGTGATTATTGTAAATAAACTGGTCAAGGAATTACACTTACCAAGATCGTCTATGACGATGAAAACGATGTGTGGCTGTTTGCTGACCGCAAAGGACACTGCCAGGAGCAGTAACCCGAGGTGCAGTGGTCTAGGATACATTGTGGATTGAGACTTGCACCTAAGCACTGTGACAACAGGATAGACCTGTTTACACCTGTTTACAACCTGTTTACAATAATGCCTTCAGGATACGGATACATTATTTTCACGGCCAAATAAAAAAAAACATCTTTCAGCTCCCTGTCATCTGATAAAGTCTTCGCCTCTTGCTGTTTAACTTCAGCTGACAGCTTGTTCACAATCTCTAAATATTATCAACAGGTCGAGGCTAATAGAACACAAAACTAGAACAGTTTTTTATCTAGACAAACCATTTGACCGACACGTTAGTAGGATGGTTTGGGGGAGGATAAGGTGGAGTTTGTGTTTTACACAGAGTCAGCGCTTGACGGGATATCATGGCAAAGACCTGTAAGCAATATTTAGGGCGGACAGATTGTATGTATCAACCTCTTGCCTTGTGTCTCAGGGCCAATCATTTGACAGATAAACTGATCATTTCTTTCTTAACGACAGAAGCATTTATACGGTCAGTGTATGCATCTTCTTAGGATACGTGTTCTCAAGTACCGACATTAAGGCTCACGTGCACTTCACTAACTGTAAAACCTCTACTCACATTAAGAAGTAACGCTTCATTTATAAAAAAAAAACTTAGTCTTTATCAGAAACGGAATGGACTAACTTTTTAAAGATCTTCTATATTTCAATAATCACAAAATATAAAGCAGAGAAAATAAAGTCAACCAACCAGTCAGTTATTCATCCAGTCATGCAGGAAGTATCAGTGGCGTGTTCCATAGCACGTAGCGAACTGAGCGCAACGAGCGGTCCCTGTGCAACGCAGCGCTCGCCGGAAGACAGAGAGTCAAGATGGCGGACATGACGCGAGGTTTGAATGCAAGTGTTGTAGCCAAACTGTTGCAAATGAATATCGAGCTTGCGGACACTTGTCCACAAATACACTGACTTTGCTTGTTAACGCTCCCAGTTAGCTTCTTTCTATGAATATACAAAATTCCCAAACTCATCAACACTTGTTGTTATTTCCAACTTGTGCTAGTGAGTACACACACCGAAAATAGTCCGCATTTGTCGGAAACTGTATCTCGTTGCTTGACAATAATATTCCATAACGTTGATGAAGTATGACAGTGATGCACAAGTTTTCTTTGTATAACTGCCTAAAGGTGTGATATTTTAAAATGCAGGTACTTGTGCCATCAAACTCTCCTGTCAGCTGAGCTCGGCCTACACTGACAGTCGAAAGATCATTGAAGTTCAGTCGCCCGAGGACTTGTCATCCACAAACGGAAGATGTGATCTACCTTCCATGCGCCGCCCATTAAGTAAACATCCCAAACAGCCAGTAACATGAGTCAGACTTGTGCACTGGACTTGTCAGACCTGGTGCTTGTCAACAAAGTAACCGTTGGTGGTTGTTTGGGTGTGACGTCGTCATGGTGGATTAAAGCGTTACAGATCATTTACTGACGCATTGTGGCTCCATTGTGGACACTCAAACACACACACATACACACACATACACACACATACACACACACACACTGTACCCACTGTCCATGGCGTTTGGACGCTAACCGCTTAGTCGAACTCTTGGTAATTGCGATGGGTGCTTTCCTGTCGGCATCAATACCTGGACAGTCTGTTTGCACATGGAACTGATCCCTGAGGTGTGTACAGTCCTCCTCTTGGAGTCAATTCTTAAATATTTATTGTATTTATTATATATCAATATTTATTGTATTTTTCTTTTTGTATGCGTGTGTGCGTGTGACCGCGTGCATATGTGTGTCTTATTTTTGCACAAGAAGATCAAGATGTCTAGAAGAAAGCATCAGACGTGTCTCTGGGTTATTGTGCTCACGTTTCCGGTACCTCAGACTGTGATTGCAAAACCACAGAGCCTCATCTTCATGGTTACAGACGATCTTGTTAAAAACATTTTATGAACCGATTTTTTTTACGATATGAAAGCAATGAACAGCAAGAAAGCAGACGTCCACTGTCAAAGTCTTAAGTCTAATCACTTTTTTCTTCCATTCCTTTTCTGACAAAGACCAGCCTTTTCACAAATACCGATTTCCTCATGTGAATAGAGGTTTTACATGTAATGACGGGGGTTGATCATCAGCCTGAAGTGCACGCGATCCTTAATGTCTGTACTTGTTGAGAACACGTGGACTAAGTAAGAGTACAGACGCACTCACCTCATTAATGCTTCTTTAAAGTGATTAGCAAATACACTCTTTATCTGGCAGCCGGTCGGTCACACTACATGCTGACTGTCACAGGTGTGACATCGAATGGTGTGTCTACAGAGCAGAGGAGTCCCGAACTAGTCATAGGTGAGACAAACCCAATCATGCGACTATATCACTTTTGTTGTCGTTTGTTGATAGTTTTTTTTTTATTTAGTTAGGATCGTGGGAAGAGCTTTATCTGATGTTGATATGGCTACAATCTGTGTTGATTATTGGTGCTAATGAGCATTTGTATGGCTCTAGTTTTGTTTTGTTTTTTAACCAGTAAATACAATTACAATGACATTACATATCATTCAACATACAGTGGAACCTCAGTTAACGAACATAATCCGTTCTGTAAAGTTGTTCGTTATCCGAAATGTTCGTTATCCGAAACAGTTTTTCCCATAAGAAATAAAGGAAATAGGTTTCATTGGTTCCCAGCCCCTAATGACTCGTTATGTACAACTCTGACGTCTGTGCGAGTGGCCTTGACCTGTACATGCTGATGTTTGTGTGTATCTTGAGAATGGAAAGGGTGGATTACTTTGAATTCGGCAAGTCTTATCTTGAACGTATCATTATCTGGTATCATTAGACATTATTCCATCATTAGTTTTTTACTTGCATGTAAATCTTTCCAAAGTTAACGTACAAACAAATAACTGAAGAATTTACAGAAGATCTTCGTAAGGATGTTTTCTAAATCTTAAAAAATAAAGTCTTTTTACGGGTAGGACTTTCCGACTCCGGTAGCCTCTGTGTTTATTTTCTTCTGTCTGTGAATATTTTTACTGTTCATGTTATTTGCGTCGCTATGATATACTTTAATGTGAAATCTGTATGAAAGACCCCTATAGTCATTCAAACGTTAAACAGCGCTCCGGCTATGAAATATTTCTCAACGTGAAAGAGAGACATAAACTGAACCTGCAATGCCAACAACTATACTGAAATCATTAAATTCCACACACTCCTCTATATCAACATCATTAAATGACAGTTTTCTATGCAGCAAGAAAGCTTTGTGACTAATTTTAAAACGAAAATAAAATCCCTCAACTAGAATTTGACAGAAGGTAAACTCTGCTCCATAACGACAGATGTTGCTGGTCTCGGCCATCTCACACACAAAGAAACCCTCCATGCTTATATCACTTGGAAGGCAACAGGCGGTCAAAATGTGTTGCTGGGTGCACGAAACGTATCCCCCTCCTCCTCATCATGTAGAGGAGGTCACTTCTCGATTGTTCCTTCTCCCGAAAATTCAAGGGTCCCATAAAGTTTACTGAGATAGACTTTGTAAGCAGGGTTCTATCTGTATGACTTTCTTATTTTTCTTGCTGTTGGCTGTCCGAACTCTTGCTCAAAATCCAGCTATCCCAGATACATGCATATACAAAATAGTACATGAACTTCATACAGTAGTACAGCAGTATATACCTTAAAACACAAGGTGTATACACATGCATAGAAGTATGTGTACTACATATACACAGCAGTACACCAGTGTGTGTATATATAATAGTCTATTAGTACCCATACATAATAATTAATAAATATATTGTAGTACATTAGTACACACATGGTAATTAATCCATATACAGTAGTACATTAGGGCATATACATGGTAGTGCTGAGTTGTAGTACTTACAGATGGAATATGTGTTGCACATGTATAGTCATAGTTGTCGTACATACATGAATGCAGTGTATGTGTGTGTGTGTGAGAACAGTTATAATACAACATAAATGGAGTTAAATAAACATAAAAACATTAACGAAAGCATTTAAACATAAGAACACTTGTCGTTTTGACGGCGTGGGTGGATGGAGGTGTGGGGAGGAAGGGGTGGAAATACTGCTTTGATTCCCCTTCCATGAGCACGTGACAGTGTAAAAACGGGGGGGGGGGGTAACTTCCTTTTTCTGTCGCTTTGAGGTTGAAGGAAAAAACTTGTCCAGTGTCTGTCGCTTCTGCCTTTTTCGTAACACTCTTGTGTAATACATCACATTATCATTGAACATGTTTAGGCTCCTATTGCCTATTGCACTGTTAGGGAAAGACTTTTCTACAGACCTTTCTTTGGAGCCATGATTGAGGATTATCTTATTAAAATAAAGCACAAAAATCACTAAATAAGAAGGATGCGCATAGATAATGAACGACTGATCGTAACTGTGTCTCGAGCGCGAATGATGACATGCTGGTCGGTCACGTGTGGTTCACGTGGCTGTTCGTTATCCGAAATTTTGTTCGCTATCCGAGACAAAGTTTTAACGAAATTTTTGTTCGTTAACCGAAATATTCGCTATCCGAGGCGTTCGCTAACCGAGGTTCCACTGTACTGTACTTTTCAGTTTTTAATCACTTTCGTTGATTTCGTTGCACACAATCGGTGTTGATGATTAGTGTGAATGTGCACTTATACAGCCATGTTTATCTTATCTTCGTTGTATTAGGTTTTGATATGTGAGTAAAGATGTTCTCCTGGCCTCTTAAAAGCTTAATTTCCCTTATCGTGCTTATCCTCGACGACTTTATCATTCTTCTATTTTGCTCAATACAACCGTTTTAGTGACTTTCTTTATGACAGTCAGGGGAAAATAAATAACACAATGAGCAATATCGCAATGAACGTGGTCCATCATCATCATCATCATCATCATCTGAAGGTAGCGTCATTTCGTCGTCTCAATATTTCTTTTGTTAATTTCCTTTGCTTGGTTGCACGTCTGTAAGTCGGTTCTTCTGTCTGTGTAACCTCTTGCTAAAGATGGAACAAGGTATTAAATTTTAGTCTTTTATGTCTTGTTTATGCACAAGTAGACCAAGATGTCTGGAGGAAAGCATCAATCGTGTCTCTGGATTATTTTGCTGACTTTTTGGGTTCGCGAGTCTGTTGATGCAAAACCACCCAACATCATCTTTATGGTCGCCGACGATCTTGGTAAACAATTTTTTTATGAACCCCATTGTCTACGATTGCAGGCAATCTTTGATTTTTTTGTATAAAATCTGGTATAAGGTTGATTGGTAGGATGAGTGTTTTAATATATTTATGTGCGTTGTGGTCATGTCCAGGCTGGAATGACGTGGGGTTCAACAACCCCGACATCATCAGCCCCAACCTCAACAAGCTGGCGGCAGAGGGTGTCATTCTCAATCAGTCCTACGTGCAGCCAGTATGCACTCCGTAAGACTTTTAGTCTTTTTTCTAACATTCTCTTAATGTCTAACGAGGTGCAATGTTTCTAATCCCTTCCATGCTGCAATTCACCGTTTATACTGACGTTTAAAATC
Organism: Pomacea maculata; assembly: GCA_004794325.1. Lineage (NCBI taxonomy): Eukaryota > Metazoa > Mollusca > Gastropoda > Architaenioglossa > Ampullariidae > Pomacea > Pomacea maculata. The sequence goes on along the minus strand of SRHC01002350.1, from coordinate 801,017 downwards.
ATTTAACATAATCCAGACTTTATATTTTTAATATACTTTATAAGCAGTGCCAAGCGTTCCAAGAAATTCGCTGCCAGATTCAGGTATTGAAATAATTTGAATAAATTGTTGTATTTATCTTATCTCAAAAGATCACTCAATGTCTTTTTTCATCTGTGTGGAAGATGATTCCTGTCAATGTTGTATTAGTCCTCGATGGTTATCTGTAAACTGTTGTGTCTGTCTTCTAATACCGGCCTCTCTGCTGCCCGAATATACTTGTACCTATGGTAATTCTAACGGCCGACACCCATTTGTGTGCTGCAGATCACGGAATGCCTTTTTAAGTGGATATTACCCATTTCGCTCAGGTCTTCAGGTACGTGGCAAGATTTGCAGGCCCTATTATCAAGCAATCATCATTTGAGGTTTGCCAACCTCTCTTTCCAGTAAGCGAGCGAGCAAAAGAGCGAACAGTAGAATGAAAGCAGTCACTTGGAAGAAAAAAAAATGAGGTTGAAAGTCAGTGGCCTGTCTTCTGTTGCAGCACATGGTCATCCTGCCCCAGCAAGCAGTGTGTGCTCCACTCAACCGCACCTTCCTGCCACAAGAACTCAAGAAGCTGGGCTACTCCACCCACGCCGTAGGAAAGTGAGTTTGTCGTTTGAACTCACTCATCAGACATCTCTGATGAAGAAGAGGAATGTTTGCTTTAAACACCATACAGACCTCCTTGGCGCCTAACTTTGAATAAATGATGTGACCCTGTCTTGTCAGGTGTTAAGGATGGGGTGGGAAGCTCATCGACCTAGCTCTGCCTCCTCCACGTTGCATCCAGCTTTCTCTGCACAGTAGCAAGTGAAATATACAGTCTTCCACCAAAGCTGCTTTGTTTCTTTTGCTATTAGACTTCTTCTGTACATCCTTTAAGTGAAGAGTGATCGAGATTTTCTTCATAGTATCTTATCTTATCTTTCACTCACAGGTGGCATCTCGGATTTTGCAACTGGAACTGTACTCCTACATTTCGTGGGTTTGACACTTTCTACGGTTTCTACAACGGCCAGGAAGACTATTATGCATACGAAGTGTGTGAGTAATATTTCAAAAGTTAAATCGACGGTAGTTCAAACCTAATCCTCTTGTTCAAAGAGATTTTAGTTTAATTGATCAATGTCAGATCTCTTCCTGATTATTTCTTCTCATTACATATATAGAAAAGAAGACAAAAATTTACAGGTAAATAACTTACACACACACACACTGTTTAACGTGTCATGTAGCTGTATGTTAATTTTTAATCCTCTGTGTTAATGAATATCAATATAATCCTTCCAGTAAATGCAACGGACTTCCGAGACAACACTGTGCTTAATATTTCCCAGAAAGGGATTTACTCCACGGTAAGAGCATCATTTCGGTAGGTCCTTGATGTTTTCATTCTCCCTTTACCAACGGTTCATTGCCATATGCTTGTTCACTGTCATATGTATGTTCACTCTGCCAAAGCTGGTTGATCATCAAGCTCATGCAATAGTGATTGAACAAACAGAGAAACAACGAATAAAATGAAACAGAACGACACTCTTGTTCTCACATATATCATTTCTGTCAACTGCTACAGTTTGTTTATAAATGAGTTTGTTGACATGTTCATCCATACATTTACAGTCACGTTTGGGATTTGTTTGCTACTTCCTGATTGTGTTTGTGTTTTAATTGTTCTTTATGATGGTTTTATATGATTAAAAGATACATTCCTTCTTGTCACAGTTTGTGTACCAAGAACGACTGAGAGAAATCGTTGCAAATCATGACTCTACGCTCCCCCTGTTTCTTTATCTTCCTTTTCAGTCTGTTCACGAACCTTTGCAGGTAAGCGGTCCATGTAAGCGGTTACTGGAGCTAGAGATCAAATATACTGTCTGATTAAATTATAAAAGTGTTATTACTATATAATGATAACAGTACAAGTTTACAGAAATGGTAGGAAAGAACTAGAGTTTGCAGGGGAGGAGAGAGGATGAAAATTCGATCATAATTTACGTGGAGTCTACATGGGTAGCCCTGTATTTTTTTAGGATTTTGGCTCGGAATACATAAAGATGCTGAGAGCATAAAGATAAACAAACAAACAAACAAAAAACAGAGAGAGAGAGAGAGAGAGAGAGAGAGAGAAGAAATGCGAGTGATGTTCACTTTCCTAAATACACTATCCTAAATACTTTATTGTCTGCAGGTTCCAGACGAGTATAAGAAAATGTATCCTAATTTGAAGACTGATGGAAGACGAACATTTTCAGGTGAAATTTATTTATTGTTTATGTCATGTTATGTGTGAAGGTTTCAAATTTACTTTCACACCAGTGTACACAGTATTTATAGCTCAGACTTAAAGCATCGTTTTTTACAGATGACTATTAATAAGATGCTTGAACAGGATGAAACTCGATTAAACGGAAATCTTTTTTACTATTTTTTTAATCGCACTAACGGCGCAATTTTTACTGTCACTGATGTCTCTTCTTTGATTATTTCGTTCCACGATTGATTGTTTTTAACTAGACGAATGCATTTTCTTCAAAGATCTGATAATAGACTACTATCAGGGGACAGCACTGTGCGGTAGCGTTCCCCTCACCAAAATAATCGGTAGCCTCCCTTTTGTCTTTGATCCTGCACAGGTATGGTTACGGCTATGGATGACCTCATAGGTAACCTGACACAGTTCATCAAGGAGAAAGGGATGTATGATGACACACTGTTCATCTTTACCGCCGATGTAAGGTTTCGATTCATGTTATTTCTTTCTTTTTTACTTTCGTCCTTGTTTTCGGTTGTGTCGGCTGCTGTTGTCTCTTTTATCGTCTAGCTGTTATCTTAACAATACTTCATACTGTCGACACCTTCACTCCGCTTACCTTTGATGATAGTCAATTCCTGCATGTTCACATATTCACAGTGTATGCATCAAATCATCTCTCGGTAATTGTACTGGTGTGTAAAACACGGTTGAATTCATGTGATAGTTGTTCATGTATGATTGTGCCCTGTCTTTCCTCCAATAACAACAACAAAGAAAAAAAAAAAGAGAAAAAAACCCCAGTGACTTCACTTGTTTGTTTCACCTGCATTAGAACGGAGGATGGACGCAGTTTTACGGGAACAACTTCCCTTTACGAGGGGGAAAGGTGACCGTTTGGGAGGGAGGCACTCGAGCGGCCGCCTTCCTGCACGGGTGGGGACTTCAAAAGACAGGTTCTCGCTACAACGGGTGAGTGACTGGCCACAGCATTTGCACTGCTACTATGATAGTCATCATATATTCGATATATATATACCCTGTGTCCTCCAGTGTCTGCATACATCTTGGTATCTCCTCTAATTTTTAGTGTCATTTTAATCCTTTCAGCGGCAAGAATCTTTTAATAATGGATATTTTAGTGTCTTACAAATGTTTATGAAGACAGCTTAAAATGTTCTATTTAGAGACGTCCATAATAAAATTGTCTTCCATCAAGCTGCCATATGATTCACATGAACTCCAACGGTAATTTTGTTCTCCCAACTCAATCATTTTTTTTTTTTATTTTGCAAATCCCAACACAGAATGATGCATGCAGTTGACTGGTTCCCAACTATTATCACTGCTGCAGGAGGAGAGGTCAAAGGTAACATTCTCTTCTAATCCTTTGCTGTGTCATTGTTCTAATTACTAGAAGACTCTTGAAACAACATTCTCACCATCAGACATTCTGTCAGAGAGCTGACCAACTCTGTCGATGAAAGGATTTTGAAGTGGCAGAATAATATCTGTAGCAGCTACAGTATATGGATACAAATAATCACCAATGTTTATAGTAAGTTAATCGTTGCAGTCATCACCAACTTATTGTCTCAAAGTCGTCGTAACTTAATCACAAGGAATGCAATCAGTGTATGTACTTTTGTATGTATGTACTTTTATCAGACAAGGACATAGACGGGATGAGTATGTGGGAAGCTATCAGTACCTTCGGACCATCCCCTAGGACAGAGTTCATCTACAACTTGGACAATTCGTCTCTACCACTTCAAGGTCATGCTGCCATCAGGTATGGCCTTGACCTATCTGTATTATGAATGTTTTATCAACTTTTTCCATTTTCGCGTTCTACTTTACGATTACTTAGTACTAAATATACTTTCTACGGATCAATGTAGAAATACCCAGTTCAGGTTTGATCTCGAACCTCTGAGAGCAATTAAAACTACATAAAGACTACAGTGCAACGTTTGTCTTTGATACTGCTGTTTAATTATCTTATTCACATGATGCATACTGAAATGCTCTGAGTATGAAAGATTATTTCTTTTTCGCTTTGATTGGTGATATTTACTGTTTTTCTCTAGGCAAGGGGACTTCAAACTGATCAAGGGGTTTCCTGGACTGTACAGCGGTTGGTATCCTCCAGACCAAGAGTATGATCCTCAATCCGACCTTGAGGCGTACAGAAACATGTTAAAGTATCAAGACATCAGAGGCATCGCCAGGTTGTACAATGTGAAAGGTAATCTCCTATTCACGGTTCATTTAACGTTGACAGGAATATTGATGTAGAAAAGTGGCGACGACGACGACGACGGCGATGATGATGATGATGATGACGACGACGACGACTAGGGACAGTCTGAGCAACAATATGTGTCGATATTGAAGACAATCTCTTAATCCGTGCTTCATGTAAAATTCTTTTGTCAGACGACCCTACGGAGCATGTGGACCTGGCCAAACAGATGCCAGACGTGGTCCAGCGCTTGGAGGAGCGGCTGAACGACTATATGAGACAGTATGTTCCCCCCAACTTCCCCGCCAATGACCCCGCCGGCAACCCGAACAACTTCAACGGTGCGTGGACACCTGGCTGGTGCTAGCGGGCTATTTCCTGCAAGATTATCAAAAGTCAAACATTTGGCGGACTGTTTTCGCGAAATAAGGAAAGACCAAAATCTATGGACTTTGATGACCGCACACCACTCTCTATAACTTGTGAAACATCATCTGATTATGTCTGGGACTATTGCCACTGAAATTGTGTGTGTTTGTGTCCACACGATGAGTCAGAGTAGTAGCGGGACTGATGTGGCAAACATTTTATTTAAATTAAAAGCAACAAACTACCTGGTTTCCCCTTCAAAGCAATCCCCTTCGAGTCTAAAGCACTTTTCATCCTTCTCTGCCATGCTTCTATGCACGGGAAAAATTCTTCTGGGATGCCCCCGTCATCTCCGTTGTTATAAGGCCCTCTGGATGGTCGCCACGCCTTCAAAACGAGTTCCCTTGATCATCACTTTGAGCTTGGGGGAAAAGAAGAAAGTCACATAGAGCAAGACCAGGTTAATAGGAAGTAAATGAGTAAAGCATTATAAGAGTGCTTTATATGAGTCGACAGCAACAATTGAACTTTAAACAGAACAACTCATACATGGTAAGACAACAGAAAAAAAATGAAGCAAATAAATAATACCAATCTGATTTTATTTGCTTTCCTTCTTAAAAAAGTATTTCATCAGACGACTCTATCATGTGTAATAGGCACAATAAGTTTTATTATTCTCCACAACATTGTTGGCAGTTAACAGCTTGCTCATAATAAGATGCATAGCTCATACACTCACTCCTTGCTTAATGCCTTTCATGAATTTAATGCGACAGTAATCCGTCAATGTGAAAATTGAAATGAGATGCTGCTGGCCTACAGGACTTCTTATCTTTCAGATCTGTATTCAAATACTGGAAATCAGCTAGTAAGCAAATTCAGATTAATGGTGGTGAAATAAGACTAGTCTAACAGGCGCGTCAAGTCCACACTTAAAATCTGACATTTCTCTTTCAACAGAAAATTTTTTCTACTGCCAAAATACTCACTACAGATATCATCTTTCTCACAAATACCGGTTTTATGGCAACAATAACTCACACAGTTTGCTTGCATGACACAGACATCTGTGATTCAGAAACAATTTGTTGACTGTTATGCAAACTATCATACAACCATTGCACTGCATAATATGCAGTCAGTTAGCAAGAATTTGTACTGTTTGAATTCATTATTATACAAGTTCATATTTCTACTCCATTCCAGCAAAAGTGCATTTATACAAATAATACAAATAGCCATATCCCATGCAATCAGATCAGAACATATATTTGTGATCACCCACAGTCTTTGTACCAGTTTATACTACTATTCAGGGTCAGAAAACATAACATGCAATATTTATTGTCATCTTCTCGAAAAAAAAAATGTTTCAGAACTACACAACTACACTAAAACAACAATAACTTGTGTCTTTGTCAATGCATTTGTGCTTGCACACTTGTTGGTGTAAGAGGAAGACATGAGAATGAAAAGATAGAGAAAGAACAAAGTAAACAATGAAACCGCAGGATCACTAAGTTGGATATGCAACAAGCAGACATGCTTCACCATTCTATATTATGTGAGAAAGTTGTGATCAGTCAAGTTATTTCTCTGGCTGTACATCTCACAAAGTGCCATGTATAACCTGGTTACAAGATATTTGTTCTAGGAATTAACTAATACTAATTAATCATGACTATTAGGTATGCTGCCCTACAAGAGAAATTTTTAAACCTAAAGCTAATTCTTTTAACCACATATCAGTATTCTTTTAACCATCATAATCCTTGATAACTTCCACTCACACACAAACATACACAGAAAATACAATAAAATATGTATCTGATTCTGATCTGGAAAAATAAAAGTTAATGAAATTCTCTTTGTAAAGTTACACTGGCCCAATAAAACATCATTTTGTAATACTCTAGTAGAGCTAGTTTTACAGGGTTACTTCCCTCTAATATCAAAAAGCAAAATGCGATTTTATAATTTGATGGAACGCTTTTCAGCAGTTTACAGAAGATCCATTACAGACAAAAATAAAAAAAATTACTGGAATACATCTCAGATGTGTTCAAAATGAGATTACAATTATAATCTAACTTTTGCTTTTCTGCATGACTGTCATTTTACTAAAATTATACAATGTTCTGTATATAGTATTTTACATTTAGGGCTTCAACAAACACGTGTACAACTTTTGTTTGTGGGGTCTTCCTCATACCCTGCCTTCTAAGTAGATTCAGCGTTGAGCAGCTAGTAAACTATATCTTATGTCCATTTTGCCCATCATTGGAAATTAAAAAATAAAAATAAGCAGACAGAACATGTGACAAAATGACAGGTACATAGCAAGAAATACACAAAGCACTGGCCATCCTGATCCAGGCAAAATAATCTGAAAAATTTAAGTGTGGGACATCACACAACCAAGAAGAAACATTTTAAAAAAGGACACACACGATGTCCCTTAAACACTTGATGATAATTTACTTTCTGATACGTATTACTAGCTTATTGACTCTATCATTCTCTCATCTCTTGCAAGTGTAAGCAAAGATGTGTGTGTGAGAGAGAGAAACTCACATGCGCATGCATACACACAGAAAAAATGCAAATGAGTGAATGAAATGGTGCTGACAAAGTCAAACTAATGTTTAAAAATGCACTTGGTTCATGAAACTGCTGGATATTTTCTTCTGGACAGTGCAACATTTATTTAAAAATGTAATTTAAAGTTCAATGAATATAAGATTTTAGGCAGGAGAGGGTTTTTGTGCTGTAATGATTGTTGAAAAATATGCTTTCAATGATAAATTTTCTAATTGTATATTTTTAAGTCATACAATATGCCATTTTTTGAGGAGAGATAAATCATAATCTTTTACTTTAGGAGCTGAGTTTTCACAGTTGTTTTCAACAAGTGACATTTGATGATAAGAAAAGTAGATAAGCAGATAAGTCAGATTAACCATGAGTTATTTTTTTTTCCATGGCCAAAAAATGTTGTACACTAAATTACTAATGACACGTTCATGAAAGTTAACAAGTTGCCTGTATAGTTAATAGTGATAACCTACAGAGACTCTAAAGAAGTTAGCTACTATGTCTTGATTGGCTTTTTTAAGTTTCCAAGCAATGATGAATAAATTAATCAAATGAACTGATAAAGAATACATTATCAAAAGAAATTTTAAAATATAAAAATAAAGCACAAGAATCTGTTTACTTTTGAATGGCTTCTAAATAGTATGTCTTTAAATATCTCACTGAATATAAGTATCTACTCAAAAGCTCATTATATAAATGCATCGTGCTTGTGCTTTTTAAAACTGTTAAAGCTCTTTCATGATCTTTCATGATAACTATGGAATGCAACAAAGCAACATGGAGGTCTATTCACATGTAAAAAAAATATTCTGAAATACTAAACAAGAGAAACACACACAATATTAGGAATGTGCTAACTATACATATTGACCCGACTAGAAAAAGTAGCCTGATTGAGATAACACATCAAAAAGAAACCCATAATACAGGTTAGTGCATTTTCAACAGCACATGCTGGTAGTTTTCTTCTCTCTATCTATTAACCATTATTGAAGGGAAAAAAGCCCATAATGGTCTAATATTTACATGATAAGTGTAGTAAAATTCATTTTGAGGCACATGAAAAAATTGAAAACCCAAAAAATATTACATGAAGGTGCAAAAATAATATCTAAATAAAGAATAATAATGAGAAGAAAAAGAAACAAAGCAAGAGAGAAAAATGAAAGACTCCATTAAATACATCACTGTTTACACACATGCAACAGCCAGAGGTAGGCAATCAATCACTTTAGAAAGAAACAGATTCAAAACATCAGGATTTACCAAAGAAAAAAAAATTCACTCGGTTTGTTTGTTAGATGCTGTGGACACAACGCTGCTATAAAGTTTCCGCAACTCATCCCAGAAGACAAGGCTCAACGTGGTGTGAGGACCTAAACGGAAGTAGCAAGCTCCAAACCCTTTATACAGACCAAACAAACTTTCTGCACGCAATGTCTTGAAAAAGCAGTCCAAAACACCAGAATAAAGGAGGCCACGGCCTTGTGCATCGAGTGCTTGGTTGTACAGCCGTGTGGAGACCACATCAAATGGAGTCATAAAGAAGGTAACTAGGAGACCACTCATCATACTTGCCACCAGTGCATTCAGCCAGCTCTTCTCAGGAAACATCTGTTGAAAAATATTTGCATTTTTTAACATTTTGAACATTTTATTTAATGGCTATAAGCCCGGGGGCATTTTTAGCCATAACATCACAGTTATAAAAAACACAATGCAAGATTTCTTAATTTCAGTCTTAAAACAGTGCAGAAGCAATAAAAAAGATTTTAATATTTGTTATTGCTTTCACATACTAGCTTTTTTACTCAAAAGCAAAAAAGCAAGCGACAAAAACAAGGAATAGAAGATGCTATGAACTGACATCAAAGGGACTTTCCATAAAATTAAAAAAGAAAATCATACAAGGCAATGTTATCCAAGCTTGCTTTTCATATTCAATTCTTAGAGTAAATGACACTTACTTTAGTTTTTATGATTTCTTCTTTAATTGTGGAAAAGGAGGAGAGCTGGGCAGCTGAGCCAATTGTAACCCGGGGTATCGCTCCACTCACACCCTTCCAAAGACCTGTGATGCCATGTTTGGAGTAGATGGCATAAAGCCCATGTGACATACTCTTATGTGGATGTTGGTGGCCGACAGCTATTGTTTCATTGGCTTGTGCTTGCAGATGGGTCTTCACCTGCATGATGAGATTTCATTGCAGTCTTACTGAGATTACATAACAATTGCCGAAAAGCTAATGTGTTAGCATTCTGCAGGATCAAAGTATGTGTTTAAAGCAAATATCCTTGACTAGCTTAAATTTGAAGACTTTTTAAACACTACCTATGGGTACTATGATCACCATCTGACCTTAAGCAAATGCATGTAGACATAAAAGCAATCAGTATGATAGTAAAGAATTAGGATCAATTAGGATAGTAAAGAATCAGTATACTAGGTAAAGAATACTTAAAATGATAAACAAGTATGGTGATATCACACGCACCATGTAGAAAGGACTACCAACAGCAGCACCAACACAGCCTGCAAATGCACCTGCCACAATGCTGCAAGGAATGCTGACTTCTCCTTTCTTGTTTTTGGTAAAACCTATGTTGACCAAGACCTATTTGTTAAACAGAAAGGATTCCATTTATTATTCCGTTTGTTAATATCTGGTCCTTACAGCTCTTCAATCACAATGTTTTAGACCAAAGCAAAGTCTTACTTTTATTACTTCTTGTAATGCTTTTTATAGAACTGTAACCAGACTGATCTGTTTTACATGGCTAAACACCATGGCTGGACCACTGGTTAGTCACGGCCTCTAAGTGCACCAATGAGTTCATTTTTCTTTGTTGTTCCGGGGAACTTTTCAACTATAATTCTAGCTCTTACTGGGTATGCTACCTAAACAAGTTCATTTTGTTGTGTTCTTTTATATTGTCCCCCATCTACTACACACCCACACCTAGCAGACTTTGGAATCCGCATGAAGACCTTTCTTACTCCAAAAATCTGTTCCCTATGGTCTATCATTTAGTTCCAGGTCAGATGACTTGTGTCTAATCATGTGTGCTCTGAATTGCACAACTGCTTTACTTTGCAATTTTACCCTGCATGAGAAGATTCATTCACCCAAGGAATATTTGTTTATTTTGTTCATTTGACAGAATGAACGAATAACACAAGCATTTGTGCTGTCTCCCACCCAAAGGTGTATGTAAATTTTAAGCTGATTTATTTACATTATTTACACATGCATTAAAAATTCTACTCTATGCCTGAAATCTATGCCACCAATACCTAGTACCTAAATATTAATAACTAAAGAGAAGAAAAAAGGAGGGGAGGGTTTCAAGATATATGAGCCACTCACTTGACACAAATATACCTTTATGATGCAATGGTGTTTCTTTTCCACTCAAAATATGAACAACTTAGACCATCTTAGGGGAAAAGAGGGATTTCAAGATGTGTGAGCCACGTGATAGTGAACCAGAACACTTCGGCAATTCAATGGTACTTCTTCCATACCCAAAATAGTGGAAAAAGAAAAAGAAAGGATGACCACTCATGCTCCAACAAGGGTACAGGCACTACTGTCTGCTCATCACCTGCTCTTGGGTTACTCCCCTTACTCAGGCGGCGACTGCCCAGCACAGCTGGTGGTACCCAAACAAGCACCCCCTCTACAATACATTGCAATTCTAATGATACTGAAGTGGAACAATTTTACTCCTTATTACTAACGTATTACGCATTTACGCATTCATCTGTCATAATAAGGCTAAGGTAGATATAAGGAATGTAGAAGATACAAGCCTGCATGCATATAAAATCAAATTAGTTAAACAGGGGAACATGTTTTTAATAAATGCAAATAACGAAACAATCATAGCTTATACCCACATTTCTACTGTAACAAAAACATGTTATCAAACAATAAAACACAAATTTGTTTAATCAAGATTTAATCTAAGTCATGTAAAACTATAAATGGAAAATACTGTTAAGAATTTTTAAAAAAACACAAAAATAACTTGTTTTTGTGTCTTTAGAGACAGAAGTGTGAAGCAAATTTTAAAACTGCACCTGTAAGCATTCAGAGATTTTGTAATTTTTTAATATAAGACTGCATACAGACCTTTAAAAAAAATCCTTCAGGTGCAGGATGCTGTCTTCTTCATTCTCCATTATGCAGCTTAAGACAATGATAGTTAACACTGACAACTATAACTGAGCAGTAGTGGTCAATGGTACTGATACTGCTGTGAGAGCAGTGATGATAAAAATAATTATAATAGCAGCTTCAGAATGTGCTGCAATAACAACACAATCATAAGACAGCAGCTGCATACCTGATCTATTACATCGAAAGTTTCCGACCTCTTTGTGACTGGCTAATTCAAGATTCTTGGACTTGCTGCTGAATCCCTACCATTGGTCTGTAAAAGAGAAACCCTGACCTTCACACACTATCAGAATGGTGAAGTGTGACCCACTGTTGTACCCACCTGAATATAGCTGAAAATAGGGGTTAAACTTAGGTTAGCACTCAGCATGAAGACAGACTCACTTGGAAGGTGCCCAGGCGAATGCCGTTCATGGTAAACTGATAAAACAGGGCAGGAACCAGACCCCTCTGAAGGGATGTTATACCATCCTTGCGTGCAATGGTGTAAAATGCATGCAGAGCATTGCGGTAGTGAACACTGTACTGACCATGAGCCTGGTGACAACACGAATGTTAATGAGAATTCAAGAACAAACTGCAACGGTGGTTTGAAATGTTAGGCACTGAGTTTAACACAAAGCAGCAGCATAGTCTATTGACTTGGTGGAAGGCAAATAATATTAATACACACAAATGGCAGATTCCTCCACACATGCATGCAAATACAAATCAAAACAATGTCAGAAAGTTGGTAAGTATTGTAACTAAAGGCATCCATGCAATCTGTCAATGGATATACAAACTATTAATACGGATCCCAGAATTTGTTTTAGTGACCTTTGTGGTTATTATGTAACATATTTGATCCAATGCATATCTGTATAACACCTACCCCATTAATGCTTACATGGATTGTCATTTTATTAATATAATAACAAGTTTTAACTTTTATAATGCACTTCTTCTCACAGAGAGGAAAGAGTTCTTTGCAGTTCAGCATTTCCTGTTCATCAGCAAAGTAGATCTGGTTATTTGACTATATCCAACTGAATAAACTGTAAAGAAGTAATAATGAAACGATGTCAGATAACTTTGTCAACAATATCTAAACATCTTATATATTCCTACTATCCCCACCCACACTTTACCATTAACTAAAACAAATGCAACCAGTCACATATTTTAATCACCTTTAATTCGCCTTGCAGCTGCATACGTGTCTTTACAACTTCCAATGGGTTGGTAAAAAATCCAGCTCCACAAGTTGCCAAACCTCCAAGAAGAAACTCAATTGCATTACTAGTTTCCATTGTTAGTGGCCACAGAAGATGAATTCAAAGATCACTGTTGGTGTCTGAAGATTCTGCAGGTAAATCGAAGAATCAAGAGTGTACCAAATACCAAATAACAGAACCAAGGAAAACAGTAAAGCAAGAATAATGATGATTAATATTGTGGCAGTGCTATTCAGCAATACCATTCAGCATCACATTGATATTATTGTTTTGAGCTTTCCAAGTTGTCCAACATGTCACACATAATGTTGAGTACAAAGCTGTTGGTGACCAGATTTCTCTAATATTCTTATAATCTATATACCCCTAAGGCAACTCCTCTCTGCCTAGTAGCATCTCATAGTATGCATCCAAGTGATAACCATTAGGGCAGGGATGGTGAATGGAAGGTCAACAATTTCATTTTAGCGAGAAATGTTTAAAATAAGCATATTTTCATTATAAATTAGCATAGTACATTTAATACTAAAATTAATTTTATTTAGTCTTCTATTCAAAGCACAACAAACCCAGTATGTACTAACCCTGGTTATTATTTATTATTTTTGGTGTTAACACTGGCAACAATAAAAGCAATGTTCATTGGACATGGTTTACTGTATGAAGACCTCATTTTCAATGTCAGGAAAACCTTTTAAAAATACTGCATTCTTTAAAGCAAGTGGCATACCTGAAATACATTGGCCTGCAGGAAATGCTGCTCTTTCTTGCCCCAGCTGTTCCAGTTGTGATGAATTTCAGCTTGCAAGAGAGTGGAAGGGCATTAGGTAAATAATTAATTTAGCATCAGAATGTAATAAGCAGCTGCAGATGAAAATGGTATGGAAACTTACATGGTGCTCTTGAAACTGACATGGTGCAAGGTCCACTCTGCAACTAAACGAGTATAATTTTCAAGTAAATGAGTACAATAAATCCTTCATAGCTTTAGAGATTGTACAAGTAATAATACAGCAAGCAACGTACACTACACTTCTTTTGGTTGCTCACATCTTTCTGCAAATGAAAATTTTTGGAATTAAAAAAAATAGATTTACTGAAATTTATTGCTGCTTCAATAAGTGCATAGTTAATGCCTGTATCTCTCTGGTCTGAGTTAAATTATCGCGACTCTACTGTAGTCTGCCTTTGATCAAAGCTCGAGCTGTTTCTAAATTTACTTCTGTTCTTTGTCCCTTATCGCGCACGTGCTCACGCCAATCACAATCCCACTTTTAATGGTTCCAAAGATCTCCCATGGTCAGTTATTGTATGTAACCCTTATCGAAAATGGCACAAAATTGTCTGCGATGTCATCTTCGTTTATCCACCATCCTATAAAAACATCACACACATTTTTGTTGTTTCGCGCTGTCAATGCAATCCATTAAACATGAAGCAACATTTTATAAGCATGCTGTATTCTTCGTTAGTTATAAAACTATATACCTGGTTCTTTCTCTTCTTGCAGTCTTTTGTTCTATCTTTACTTAAGTAGGTTACAGGTGACGAAAGACGAGAGAAATCGGTGAGAGAAGTCGGGATGAGTTTCGTCTGCTACTCTTACCGAGTTTTGACTAAGACCTTCTCAAAAGGACGAATGGCGAATAATTCCCGGCCTCGCCAGGTCGGAATGTTCTGTATGAAGAATATGCCCTTTCCATCGAAAACATACTCTTTGGATTGAACACTCCGGCTGGAAGGGACGGAGTGTTCAAAAATCCACAGTCACCGATGGCTTCTAACTGTTTAAAGGGACACTACTCTCAACAAACAATGGGAAGCAATGGCTGAATTATCTTCCTTGGCCGATCAAACACATCAACAAACATTATGCAGAGACATGTACAGCAGCAGACAGAAATGCAAAGCATAAAAGACAATGTTGTACACATGCAAGCAAGGAATTCCTCACCTTACTACAGTGTATTATAGTCACTAAAACTTTCCATCATGCAAAGTGTAATAGTCATATACACGCTAGAATTGAATCTATATTGATAGACAGTTAAAGGCGGATGGAAAAGTAAAAGAATGGAGGAGCGAAAGGGATAAAGAGGACACGAGTAAGATCAACAAATAGAAGGACGGGTAGTTTGTGGGTCAGCCATTCTGCGTGTGCCTTAACCCGGAAGTCATTCCTCCCTGACCGGATGCCACCTTGTATCATTAATGAAAGGTGCGTTGATTAGCCCAAAGAAACGCCCCTAGACATAATCAGTATCGACCGGCTCATGGCATGAATATTGATTGAATCAGGGAGCTGTCCTCAGTTCACAGGTACCTACGTCACCATGTCGATAGTATGAACAACACATCAGGGTATTTATAGAACAGAGCGGAGGAAAAGTGGAGGAGGTGAGGGGAAAGCCCCACAGTAGATGTCTTTGTCTATAACTCAATAAAAACATAATAACAAAAATTAGTTTAATTTACTTGTTTATTTTATTTAGCGTCATTTCATTTTAGGTTTCCTACTGTATAGTGTTATTTGTTCCTTCAAATGTCTTTGGTAGAGAAATAATTAAATATTGTTCAAAAATATTGATAAAATATTTGCTTGTTAAAACCGACATTATCTGTAAAATACGTTTGTCTGTTTACAAAGTATATTACCTTTATATCGTTCATTTTTTACAATCAGTTTTTAAAGAGATTATAAATCTGATTTTCTTTCTGATTTATCATAAGCTTATATAGTTTACAGCTTTTTTTGGGGGGGTAGGGGGGGAAGGGGAGTGAAAATTATGTTTGCGACAGAAAACTTAGGCTGTATATTTGTCACATAGGAAATAACTGTGTGTACGTTATCCATCATAAAACACTGTATTCGTGGTAATGTTTGTCTTTATAGTATTCGTCTAAGTAATTAATGATCTATAACTGACTTTATTATATATGTCATGGTGGTATTTTGAGTTTAACACCTGCTAATGTTTAATTTGATGCTCTTACATTGTTTCATAGCTTTTTTGGTGTGTATCGACTCAGCCGCTATTCACACAATAATCGGGTGAGACGAAATACAAAACATATTTTTTCGTACAGACATTTTCCTCGTTATTCTCCAAGACACGGTTTCCATTCACTACACTACCTCTAACAGAGCCAATAAATATTATCTTTGGCAGCGAAAGCTAACAAGCGCGTGTGTGAAAGCTTTGGCTAGGAGATGCAAGAGAAAGTTTTCAGCATTTTTTAAAGCTGCAAACACAATAAAATGGCAAGCACCATGAAGAAAAAAAAAAGTTGTTCAAGCAGCATCAATGGTACAACACGGCTGTTTCGTTAGAGAGAGAGTCAAAGTCGATGAACTTTTCATTTATGACGAGGAAGCCGCCCACGAGGATATAGCTGGTCCGTTACCAAGGAATCGATCACACGGAAATGGCGGTGAATTATCGAGACAATTGATACAGAAAACATGGTTGTGCTATTAGGGAAAAATCGGATATCACCACGGCTGCTTACTGCAACAAATACTTCACACACATGTTAATAGGCCCCTTAAAAGGTGTCTGAGTTGTCTTAGCAGGAGGTTATTATCTTGTGTTCCTGCAGAACTGGTTTTTCCTACCTTTTAATGGAGACTGAACTTGTTTTTATTTTGTTTTGTTATTAAATTCTTTCTTTACATGTTTCGTTGTAGAAATAATATATATTTATATACGAAGTGGGATGATATATATATAGAGAGAGAGAGAAAGAGGACCATTATTAACATAATCTATCTCACAGATATGTGCACGCACACACACACCCCCGTCTGTCGTCGTCGTCGTCGTCGTCGTCATCATCATCATCATCATCATCATCTATTACTCAACTGCTACTGGTTATCATCAGCTGGGGAGGGACGAACGCTCATTGTTGTCTAGAGGAAGCTGGTTGTTGCGTAGCACTGCGCTCTCGAAGGTTCTTCATAACGCCGATGATTTTAGTGTCTTCTAAGTTCAATATTTGCATAATATGCCACAAACCCTGATGGCCGACTCTGTCAAATGTCTTTGTGAAATCGATACAAGTTTTGTTATTGTGCAGTAAGTTCAAGGACATCTCTTTTATCATTAAAAATTTACAGGACCTACAAGAAACAAGTATAAGTTGTCTTTGTTCAGGGACAAAAGAAGACATATGTTGTGGTAGGGATTACTCTGGTAGATGTTTATCTATCAGGATGCGACCGTTGAAGATCTTTACAACTGTGTTCCTCTTTGCTCAGAAGATTACAAGAATGAAAACTCTAATTCTTCCTGGAACTGCCGGAAAAATGCGAAATTGCATTGCATCGGTAAACATCGCATGCCAGGCTACAACAACATTTCCTTATCAAGCCTATTCTACTAAGCAAAACCCCGTCAGAAAAATTCATTCAAGTTCTCTCACCTCCTCTAAATTTTAAAGAGTGATGATGATGGTGACGAGGAGGAGGAGGAGGGGGAGGAGCAGCAGCAGAAGTAGGAGAAATCTGAGAACCATTTTTTTCGCTGACCATGACGATGCCAATAAATAAATGACATATAAAAGATATATACTATAGGCAAGATATAGTTTAACTGATTTTAATTACCCAAGCACACAAAGCATTGCCTCTTCCAAAAGCCACACTTGCATTGATCTCAAGAATAAGGATGGATCAGAAGCTTCCTCATGTGGTCTCATCTGATCACAAATACAAGCCGACATATATGCACACACGTTATTCTCCAAACATTCATACAAGAGCAGCACAGAAACAATGTTTTTATAAACACAAAAAACTTTTGCAGGACTAAGACTTCGGACACTAACACAGCGGAAGAAGAAAAGGGAGACTGCGTACATTTACAACACCATCAAGTAACACATGCACATGTTCGATCTGTGTTGTTGTTGTCGTTGTTGTTGTTTTGTGGGGGCGGGGAGTGCAGCTAGCTGCATGAGAAGCCAAACACACTGACAGACGCGGACTGTAAAATGTACAAAAGCAGACCCACTGTCACCTGAGGCACGTTACTACAGGTAGTCACATGGCGGGCAAGCAGACTGTCGCCAGCAACACGGTGTCGTAGGTCCGGCTGCTGACGGCGGGTAAGTGAATTAGTTTTGAACAGTTCTCTGTTTTTGTTGTTTTATTCTTACTTGCTTGTTTGTTTGAGTAATGCTGTTCGTGTTAGAAGTTTGTGGAAAGTATTTTGACTGTTCGTACTTAGCTTCGTCACCAACATGATGCTGTATCTCCCATCGTGTTCTTTTGTTTAATACTTGCACTAGTGTACATATACACGGATGTTCTGAGTCAATTTTTCTCTCTTTTCAAGCCCCTCTCTTCACTTTCTCTCTCCTCTTGATTTCTTCTCCACTTCTCTTCTTTCTCTTTCCTTTCTCCTCCTACTGCCTAGTTGTTGGCTTTATTTCTCTACTCTGACTTGAAAGCCTTGTGTTGTCTCTTATTTTTTTTTTAAGTTAAGCTTTGTACAACATTTTGATATTGTCAACATTTGTACAGTGTGTATCCTTTGCTCAGTTTTCCTGTTTGATTCTTTGTGCCAAAAAAAAAAAAAAAAACTAATCACGCGACCTCTAGGAAAATATAAACTGTTCCACGCTAGAATTTCATCATATTTTCATTTTCGGTATAGTGTAAATACAAATTTTATTATGGAGCTAAGATAGAGCGTAAAAGTTATGCATCAGCTTAAATAAAACATTATCTTTGTTATTGTCAATCCAGTAACACACACACACGCACGCATACACACATATTCATCAGGTAGAGGCTGCAATGTGTGTTGAACATCAAAGATCGTCGATAAAACAAGGTGAACAAAAATCAAAGACGAATACATCAATGCTCACAGGCTAGGTGGACGTGTAGAGAAAGAGAGAAAAAAGTCCTTGTGATCATCAGTAGTAAGACAAAAATATCAGAAAAAAATTGAATTTAAACTTCTTGATTGCTGGAAATTAAGTGTTAAGAATTAGTTCCTAAATGTGTTAAACGTGGACGGACCCTCGGGACACAGTTTTGACAAGAACAATATCGGCCATCTTCCTTTACATCCGTTTAGCCGCCAGCAGGTTATATCGCAGCAACTCAGCACTGGAATCTTATCCTTCTAAAGCCGGGGCTCAGGGACGGACTTCCTTCGGCTTCCCGGTCTATTGTTCCAAGTGAGTAAACAGCTTGTCCCAATGGAGATTTGCGGTGTCCATTGCAACTCTTCTTACATAGTGGCTTTGAAGGCGTTGCATTCTTCTAGTTTTATATTGGATAATTAGAAAAACCGAGATGTGGCCTCTTGGCCTGGTTGTTTGTGTGCTTCACTGTGAAGCAACAGCCCGCTAATTCAAGACCTTCTTTGGTCTGTGCTAAGTATTCTAGAAGATGTCCAACATGGGTTCTGATTTATCAGGGGAGGTCATGATGGCAGAATGAGAGAACGTTGAGCTCCGCCTTCCACTTCATATGTGTTAGACACAAAAACACGTATGTAGCTGAATTTTTCAATACTTTTTTTCAGTCTTGTTTGTTTTGTCTGCATCAATGCTCTGTCTCATTAAAACTTTGTAACAGATCAGGTGTCACAGATTCTCGTTGCTAGAAAGGAATTCATGATTGAAATGTGCTGGTGTCAGTAAGTGCACTGACTACGTCCTGCTTACAACGTGGATGTCAAGATTTGTTTGTGTCATCATCATGTGGCAGTTTTCATTCTATATTATGTTGCCGGGCAAGACTGGAAGACAAATAGAGTCGAGACTACACTGGCCCTGTCTTTTCTCCTTCGAGTTGTTTTCACGACCTCTGTTGTGTCACCTTTTCTAAACAAGCACAAACCATATTGCCACAAACATATCTCGTAGCTTCCAGGTAACCTTACCTGTGGTTTACAGGTATGCCTCCTGCTGTCTATATCATTGTCAAAGTGAAATACATGTAAAACCTGACCCATTTCCGTCTCAGTCCCTTTCTCCTAAAAGAACAAAAAAATATTCTCTATGGTTTACCCAGCAAGACACTTCTGCAACATTTTTCGTCAATACAATGTAAAGTCCTCGAATAATTTACTTCTTAGCAGATAAAATTAGTTCGGAAAACTTTCATTGATGTGTGTTTGGAGCAACGAGCCGTAGCGTGCGTCTGGGGGGAATAAAAGCGATGACAACAATCAGCCCTGGGGGTCAGTCAGAGAACACTGCTGTGATAAATACCTGTTATTCTCTTTTACCGAGGGTTGTCCTCTCTCTCAACAGCTCACGTGACGGTGAGGGCACTTACAGACTTACACGTCTGTGGCAACTGGCACACCTGCAGAACAGGTATGTTAACATCGACAGCCTGTTCTCTCATGCTTGCTCGGCAGATTCTCATTAGAAAGAAATGTGACAAGTGTAGCTGATACATCATGCTCATTTATTTAGTACAGTTAATAGATAATAATCTATCAAATACTCTTAAAAATGTTAAATTAGCATTAAGATAAATAAGCGTTGTAAAACCTGTTTGACTAATAAAGTAATAAATAAATACTGTTTATTTGTACAATGTATTTTTGCACCACCAAAGGCGGGCTCAAGGTACTTTCAGAAATACTAAATAAATAAATAAACGTACATACAAAGGTGCACGAAGATAATTATTTTTAGAAGGCATCAGCTGTGCCTCATAAAGATATTATTTTTTCACACTAAATCCGTTATTGTTCTGCGTTTATAGCTTTAGTTATGGGAGAAGACAAGATTAAAGCATTGGTACTTGTACCGCACCAGACCCTCCGTCAAGTCACGTGGCCAGTCGTGCGTGTCCAGCTCGCACCATCTGATCGATGCACAGAATAAAACTAAATTACTACAAACATGCGATGCCAGAACAAATACTGGGGACATCTTTACAAATATTTTGTTTGGATTTAGTACAGTAATTCGAAAATTATTCACCAAGAGCCGGGGATAAGAGTGTCGCAAATATTGTCTCTAGGACCTTCAGGTGCGCAGGGCCGTGCTTAGGGGCAGGCGGACGAGGCATCTGCCTAGGGCCCCGCGCTTTTGATTGATATGGTAACTAGGCATATGGAAGTGTAGTCAGCCGTGGCGTGAGGGCCCCGCACATGCCCTTTGCCTCGGGCCCCGCGGGGGCTAAGAACGGGCCTGCAGGTGCGCACAGAGTTTTTAAAAAAGTAAAATTTGAAAAACCCATCTCATCAAGCTAAAGGGTTAATTTTAGCATTGTATGTGTTTGTGTGTGTGTGGGGGCGCTCACATTCCTCCTTGCTTCTTGCTATCTTTTTTTTTACCATCTACTGTTTCTTATGAAACTGATGTCCGTCTTTGTGTGGACAGAATAAGTCTGATGTTTATTTCAGTTTACATTTATACATCCATCACTTGATCAGAGGGAATCATTTCAACTTTTTGTTTGTTTCCTTAGATCAAATTCTTACGATATGTCTTGTTTGTTTATTTTATTGAAACGTTGTTCAGTCTATTTTCGACCATAGGTTTGTACTCTCCTATCTAGCCATATATACTCCTATGAAAGACAAAACAACAATAATCTGGTTCTTACAATAAAGTGTTACTTCTTGTGTTCATCACTTCTGATTTTCTTTAATCTAAAGCTAATATTAGGTGCAATATTAGGAGGGTGTTTAAAACCAAATGTAAGTATAACTCATTCGCTACTGGGGGGTTTCAACGAGGTCAAATCCCATCGTCCGCACGGAAATTCACCAATCTCAAAAAACTCATAAAAATAACTGTAAGAGATAGAAAAAATGTAAACTAATAATACGAGATCAAACAGTGTGAAACAAAACTGTTTATATCTGAATCCTGCATGAATAGTCACTTATTAGGTAATCCCAAACAAATTAGGTAGGTGTAATTGAATTTTTTTTTAAAATGTTCAAACAGGGTTGCACAGGATATATCATGCAAGCACAAGTTACACTTCCAGGAATCACACTTTCTCAGGCGAAGGGACAGAAACACCACCGGTGGTAGGACCAGCATCTTCATCATCTTATCGCAAAGACCAGATTTCTCGAGGCCGAGTATTCCCTTTCTTGTTGACAGGAAACTCGACCCGCGACCTACCACTCATCTTGGTGTACACTTGTGATCATAGGATAGACGGGCGGACCACTCGGGCCACTCCATCCACTCGGCCCACTCTGAGATGTTCAGTCTTGGGAAGCGATTAGGAAGGCGTGGCGTGAACGATGATTTGTTCGTACTTGCGCGCGCTCACGCGTGTCTGCATCTGTACTTAGGCTCTTATGGTTAGGTACATGTGCTGTGCTGTTTGTTTAGGTGTTTGTTTCGATGGAATGGAAACATATCAAAGAAAACAACATAAATCTTGAGTGATAATATTTACCTTTTCTGCAGGCCATTTAACCAATTAGTGTCAAAGAACAGAAACAAATGTCGCCTACTGTATCCTCCGTCTTGTTAATCCTGTTTTTCTCATCAGAATTTTGTCCCCGGTATGCCTGGCAGGCCAGCGATGCTATTGATTTGCCTGCATCCTCAAAGGCCAAGGAAACGGGCATCATTATCTTGTTTATCTGTGATAAAGGGAACATAAAGAAACATCCCGGACATTGTGCCGTGGAGGAAAAAAAATGAATGGTCCTTCTGTGATTCCTGTTCTATTACTTTAGCTGCGCTCTACTGCGCTCGCTCAATTAACGATGAACGTCCTACAAGCAAAAATTGTGGGTAATAGGTGAACTAGTGAAAACTTTCTGTGTTTGTGCTGAATTTTCTCATAAAGAAACTGTCTACAGCCTACACATTTTTTTTAAGTGGATAAAATGTAGAGATTGATTTTTAATTTGGCTGTAGACATGTCCTTAATTGACTTCCTGTGTGTTAGTACTACATGTTGATGTAATTTAAAAAGGGTTAAGATACGTTCATAGATTATTTAATGCTTAGACAATCTCTTGACAACATCCTGGTACTTTCACATGAACACTCACATTTTCAGCTGGAAAGTGACGCAGTGTTCCCCAAGAATAAAATTTGATTGGATGATGAACATGATAAACCTCACTTCAAAGTCGGAAATGACGTCAGTCACAATGGCTTCCCTTGCTTGAGACGAGCGTCTCTGGGGTTCGATTCGGTCGACGGCACTTGTGCTACACATCCCTTGGCGAGGTGAGTGACACAGTGTAGAATATTCTCTGATGTAAACTTTGTTTAATAAACACGACGCCTAAAAATTGCGACGATTAATCGAAAACTTTTAATTGTGTTTATAGAAAATCGATCTTGTTTACAAAAGGCGCGGTGTGGGTGTGCGACCTCTGTGCGGGGGCATGCCACACGCAACTCAGTGCACGTGCACGCACCAACAATAATATAGTGAGCATGAACATGATTGATGGAAAGGAGGGAGAATAGAAGAAAAGAGCTCGATAACAAAAGAGAAACATGTGCTGTTTAAAAAAGCAAACAGAAAGGTTGTAAAATACGGACAAGACAATGCCATGCTTCATTGGAAACTGCTTATTCACCGGTACGTCCTGTAAAATTACTTACAGGATCATGTTCTGTCCTGTAACTAGTCTTGATTGCGCGACATGTTGTCTTTCCCGTCCTTGTATTATCACAACACAGTTTAAAGCTGGTACAGTTTATTGTTTTAGAATACGCCTCGTCTTCCTCCCGCGAAAAACAAAAACTTTCCGAGGCAGGACAGAGTCTGCTTTGGAAGGATTTTGCTGCCCAGACAGTTTAAAGAATTCTCAGAGAGCTGTTGGCGAAATCGCGTGTCATGGATGACAGGAAACCTGAACTGCCGCCTGTAGTTTCCTCATTTCCTCACGCACACCTGGACTGATGGTCTCGAGACCTGCCCACACCACCAGCCTCCTGGTGCAGGACAAAAAATCCTAGAGAAATGTCACTGAGTTTGCGGGATGCTTCGGCGCCCAGAACAACTATTTTTAACTTTATTGTAGAGAGTCTGCACTGTAGAGGTGAAGCAGATGGCTGACATGATTAGCCCTGATTGTCACATTTTTTATTTTGCAATGTAAAATCCTCGGATGAGGCTTCAGTCGCTTGAGATACCTCGTCTTAATTTCTAAATCGGTTTCAGAAACAGAGTCTGCTTTGTGTAAAACGTGAAGGCAACAGCAACAAAGATCAGGTTTTTCCTTCACAACGGAAGTTCAAGTGCTTTGTTTTTTTTCCACCCCCTCCACTATTCCGAGCACACGCAGTAGAATACGTTGCAGACGTTAA
Organism: Pomacea maculata; assembly: GCA_004794325.1. NCBI lineage: Eukaryota > Metazoa > Mollusca > Gastropoda > Architaenioglossa > Ampullariidae > Pomacea > Pomacea maculata. The sequence goes on along the minus strand of SRHC01002350.1, from coordinate 776,840 downwards.
TGTTGATGTAAGATCTGTTTGATAACCGATCAAGTAAGCAAGCAGTCTCCATTACATGCAGAGGTCGAAAGCCGAGTGGTTACAGCACTGGCGTCCAAACCCGAAGACACATTGGTTCACAACCCATGCGGCAAAATAGACTTTTCTCCTGACCAGCTGACCTTTACCCAGCTGATGGACACCTGCCTCAACACTTAGTTTTTAAGACCCTAGCACATCAGCAATTAGAGAACACTTTTTCCTCTGATGAAAACAGAAAACCTTTGACCTCAGTGGCAGGTAGAGCGATGCTCAGTTCGTCCCACTCTTCGGACCAACGTCTGTGATTCGTTTTGGCGGGTAGTCGATAAGAAAACAGATGTACTGGGTATTGACCCAGCAGCCACCATCAATCAAAGTCAGATGGCAGCCGCTTCATTAAGTAAAACAGCGGAAATGACCTGCAATATCCGTTGACATTTCCTTGCCTTTCTTATCCTTTCCGCTTCTTCGTCCTTGCTGACCTCTAACCTCGAAGCTCCAAAGACCAAATTATGATACAACCTGGGGTGCTTATCGTGCGAAACAAAGAAAGAGAGAGGGAGGGTCAGTCTCAGTCATCTGGGGCTGGTACCATGCTCTCTTGGTCACGCTTGGTTCGTTTTTTTTCCAATCATGTCAAAGGGATTGCATGCTTCATGTAATTTACCTGGGAAGGTTGTTTTGATAGAGGGCAGGGTTACAAAATGATGATCGCAACCCTGAACGAGATGTCGGTTATTCAATGTGGTGTGTGACAGAGAGAAGGATAGAAATGTAAACTGTTCTCGCGAGTTTGTTGTTCTATCAAAACTTCACAACCAAAATTGCTTCTTTTATTGCCACCTCCTTTAAACCCTTCTTTATTCTGCAAGAACCTATTGTTAGACTATTTGTAATATTCCCTTCAAAAATTACCGAGTTCCTTGAGATTCTATCTGCGTCAATCTCTTGGCTGTTAAGACGTACGTGTTTACAATCAAGCCGCACGCGCTGGCATCATTATGTCTCGGCCTCCATATAAAGGACGGGCGAGGGGACAGATGTCTTCTGTGTTCTGTCGCCTGAGAGACGGAAGGTTATTTAACGTTCTTGCCGGCGCTGCACGTGAAGAGGGTAATCTCTTCCTACTTTGCAGGATGAAGTGAAAACATTTCACGTCCTTCGAGCAGGAGACACGACGTAGCAGGAGACGACATAGCAGCTGTATATCTCCTTCCTCTCCTGTCTCGTCAGCTCGCTGTGCTGAGAGTGGTTCAAGGTAAGATTGCTTTCTAGAACATCATATTTACTTCGTTTTGTCTTTATGTCTTCGTCGAATTTCGTATACCAAGATAACTTTGGTAAAATTTCGTCGTTGAAGTGGTCTCGCGATTAGATGAAGCTTCTCTTATAGAAAATAATCTCTCATAGCTGCATCCGGAAAACTATATTGCTAAGTAACAATAATATTCGTATGTCGTGTACACTACATTTATAATTATCAATAGCATTTTCGTCCTCTACTATACATTATACTTGCAATTAAAAATACGATATTTTTGTCCTGTGCCTAAACCGGCATCTGAAGGATAATGGAGGTGAATTTAAACAATAATAGAAATCATTAGAACAACATATAACAACCATTCCAATTATTTTAATGTCCGTTGGAAAAGGCTTGTATATCAAACGCTAGGCACAAACAATGTCGGTGTTGCTCTATTCAGTGGAAGATTGTTACAATCCTCCCTGTGCACTTGGACAGAAACTGCAACAGCTAATTCTCGAACCGTTTTTCTCCCGTCTGCGTTGGAAAGCCTTCTGTTGTTTAGCCTCCTTAATGGAAGCAGAAAAGTAACGGCCCGTGTAGGCTCCAGGCGATATTTCTGGTGTTATTTAAAGTCACGTGATGGTGAGATTGGCTTGAGGGAAATTGAGCTTTTGTTTCTACTCTGAATGTAGACTGCCTTTCATGTCGGTTGGGAGCGATACACCATGTTCTTGGACTATTATTCTCTTTCTTTTTCACACACACACACACACACACAGAGTGGAAGAGAGATGGAAAACTGAGGGTGTGCCTTGAGCAATGAAGTGCAACAGTCCGCAGTCTCGGTCCCATTCACGAAACTCTTTAAGTTCATTAAATATTCAGCCCTTTGCCCATAAACCTGACATGTCACTCTTGAGCATGCCTCCTCACTAAATATTTTAATAAGTTGACGGATTTAGTATGAGTTTGTCTTTCTTGCAGCCGAAGTAAATAACCAAAAGGACAACAAACAAGAGACAGCATTGGGTGTTTCCATCGACTACGCGGCGCTACGTGTCCACGCCATCAAATGAATGAGACAACAGATGTTCCTCCCTACACGAGCGACATACCGGAAGTGGAACGTTACATCGAAGGAACACTACTGACTTTAATTGCGTCAGTGGCGATTCTTGGTAATGCCTCGGTCTGGCTGGTGGTTTTATCAACAAAAGCTTTGCGAACTGACTCCAATTTTCTGCTGCTCAGTCTGTCGTTGGCCGATCTCCTGGTGTCGGTCGTCAGCATGCCGCTGACTGCTGTCACCATTTTCATGTCCAGGTAAGGCAAAGAACAGGATGTACATCAGTTCAGACTCTGCCACTCAGTCTATCCGACATGTCTTTACATTACTGGATCATAATTTTGAGCTCCTGACACATTTCTTACTGAATGCATAGCTTGCTGAAAAAAGTCTTTGACTACTCCAGATAAACACTTGTATAACAACATCAAATATTTAGAAGAAGGAAAGAGAGGATTAAGGGAAAACATTATCTGGACAGTGATATTTACATTCAGCCATTGAAACTTTTAGAAGCGTTTTATGCAGGTCCATTAGCATGGTGGTGTGAGAGAGTTCATGTTTGTTCATCTCCCAGAAGAATGGACAGAATAAATGTCGTTGCAGATGGATATTCTCCAGCGTGACGTGCAAGGCCGTGGGTTTCATCAACATGCTGACATTAGTGGCCAGCGTGATGTCACTGGGCCTCATCAGCATCAACAGATACATCAAGATCTGTCATCCCAACTTTTACAAGGGCAGTTACTCTGCCCGAAACATTCTTTTAATGACTGCCGGTGTGTATTCCGCCTCCTTTTTATATGTGTGTGATTAAAATGCAGTAGGGATATGTAATCAACAGAAGCAAATATATTTCAGTAACATAGGGTCTCGTATAAAATATATTTCCTTATGTAGAGTAGGGGAGGTGCATTGTGTATGAGAGAAAGTAACAGAGTGATTGAAAGGTGTAAACTCACGCTGATACAACTTATTTGTTTCTAAGTTTCCTTATCCAGTGAAGTTGTAGTGTGTGTAAGGGAATGGTAGATGTGTGTGGTATATAGTGTAACCATCTTTGTTGTGAGATTCCGCTTTGTGCAGGTGTCTGGACCTTGTCTGCAATACTTGCATCGCCACCTTTGGTTGGCTGGGGTGTGTACGACTACCTGCCAAGACAGTCCTTCTGCTTCTGTCTGTGGACCACGTCCAAGTCCTACACATTCTTCATGGTCGGAGCTTGTTTTTGCGGGCCTTTGACGATGATGAGCGCCTGCTACTTCAAAATTATTCGCACTTTCAGGCAGAGCAGCAGACGAATAAGAACACAACAGCCGCCGCCATCGTACAATCAAAGTCCAAACGTGGAAGGGGCGAATCGGGAGGGAGGACAAGTTACATCAAAATGGACTAGTAAGACTGGACTCTGGAAGAAAATGTTTGGTGGTGACGACTGTGCTGACGATGATGCAAACAAGAGAAGAGTGAGGATGTCAGATCAAATGAGTAACAATCATCAGACGAGGCAAGCAGACAGGTTGCCTGAGAAAAATCCTGTCAAACAAACAGTCGTCAAGATCATAGTTTGCCCGGAGGACGAAGGAGCCAGAGAGGTGGATACATTTTCAGAACTTGGAAACAGCAGTTTAGACACCAAGAAATCGCTCAACGGACAGTTATCTATCTCTAACGACAAAATGGCGCAGACGCAAAGGTCAGATGATGGATTGACGACTATTTCGAGCTCAGATGCCGAGCCCAAGACTTTGACAGTTCCTCAGTCATTGCCGAGCTCATCGCCGCGATCTTCCACGTCCTCGCTAGCGGAGCTCTCGTCCAACCTCGCCAGCGAACTCACATCGACCTTGGACGTCAAGGCCATCTTGAAGGACGGGTCAAAGGTCGAAGGTGGCTTTCTAAGAAGGAGCAAGGATTCCTCGGCCCACGCGAGGTCCCAGAGGAAACGAGAGAAGCAATATCGCGAGGAGTTCCAGCTGACCATGTCACTGATGATCGTTATTTTCGCGTTTGTGATTTGCTGGCTTCCCTTTTGCATCACCATGTTCCTGTCAGTGTTTGCTCCAGAAACTCTTGGACGTCCAGAGGACATGTTCACACTGATGCTGGGCTACAGCAACAGCTGCTTAAACCCCATCCTCTACGGTTTTCTCAACAAAAACATCAAGGAAGGGTATCGGCGTTTGCTCGAGAGAGTGTTATCCCCTTGTTTGTGTCTGTATGCATACGTGAAAATGAATCAAAGAAAGTTATAAGGGACAAGATCGAAAATGAAATATGAAGAAGTCAAGGTATGAATGAAAAATTATTTTAGATGACTAGAAAATCGTTTGTACTCAGAGGACATCTTCGTATTGTTTACAATTTGATGTTCATAAACAAGCCAGCATTTTCTGAATTCACAAAACAACTGTGAACATCTGTTTTCAATGTCATCGTCTCCATTTTCTTTATAAGCCTCCTGGACATTGTCATCATCGTCCCATCAACAGCAACTACAGTAACATGTTTTTTCTGAGATGTATTTGAGGCAAATCACCGTGACTGATTTTGTTGTCTGAGGTCTTCAGATGATTGAGTATGTAAAGATGTCGAATAAGTCATGGTCATAACAATTTCTATACCACCGAGGCCTTTGTTAGGCCTTCATGTATTGAAGATTTTAGCTCTTTATCTCCCATGAAAGTTTCTGTCTCCTCTTGAGATAGTTTCTCTCTTTGATAGGTTTATGTGGAAAACAAGATTTATATATATATTTGCATTTGTTAATTTTTTTGTAACTGCTGCACATGCGCAATACATTCTGTAAAAACATACTGCTGCCTAGAAACAAATTCTCTGAATTAGTAAAGTGTGTGTTCATATAAAAGTACTTCAAGGGAATCTTAAGTGAATAAAGTTCACATTATTTATGATTTATTATATTATTGTAGTGTTTCTGGTGATCCTAAACTGAAGGTTTAGCAAGATCGTGTACAATTATTGTTGTGGGTATGGTTGTGGCTTGGGAGCCTGGCTGCTTTTGTATTTTACTCAGTGTGTGTATGTGTGTGAATGTTTCAGTTATGCATTACTGTAATAGCATTAAAATGTCTCTTCCATTTGAGACTTAAATTTATTTTTTTTTTTTGCACGTTTAATAGGTTTTTTTAATCAAGAAAAAGATAACCTTTGATGGAAAGTCAGATGTATACGTTGGCTTTTTAAACTAAAAATATCAAGCAAAGGCAGACTGAAGAAACAAACAAACAAACAAACAAACAAACAAACAAACAAACAAACAAACAAACAAAGAAAGGAAATAGGAAATGATGAATAAGAACAAAAACAAAAGCAAGCAGAAGAAGAACAACAAATAGAAATGAGGAGGGAGAGGGCAAGAATGACAATCTGACAACAAGGACAATAGGACAACTAAGACTCTGTAGTGGACAATGGCGGTGGTCTTTATTCTTCAGCCTCAGATCGAATGTAAGATGTTCTACAAATCAGCATCTTTAAATGTTTTGCTGTAGCTGGGTCCGACTGCATCCCAGTCCTCTTTCTCTTGTGGCTACACCATTCTCTCCAGATGCAGGAAGAATCGCTTGACCTCCTCCTAGGGAAGCAGCTGAGTAGAGTTCATGTCGGACACGAGACCCACTGAGACATTGGCAGGTTGTTGCGGGGGGACTTGACCAGTACTTACAGCTGTTGTAGTGGCATCAGTGTTGGTGGTGTTATTTAACATGATGCTTGGGGAGGTCGTCATTGCCGACATAGCTGTGTCGTTACTTTGGATCGTTGCCATGGCAACATTATCATCGACAGTCAATGCTTTGCTGCTGATGGTGGCCGCAGAAGTCGTGTTTGTGGGAACAGCTGTTGTGGTGCTGGTGATGGTCATGGTGGTGGTGGTGGTGGTGGTGGTTGTGGTGGTGGTGGGGATGTTGACGTCATCGGAAGTGGTGTTTTGAAGGAGTGGCGCTGCAGTAAAAGTGTCTGCGAGTGGAACAGTCCCAATGGAAGGAACTGCCGCAGTTGTGTCCTTTCCTGAAGTGTCAACGGTTGTGAAGGTAAAGATGTTGATGGGGTCTTTGTCGGCCATCTTCACCTCACCAGATTTAGCGACATCCGATGCTTCTGGAATGTTCTGGGGGTCAGCTGCAGGAACCACACCATTGGAATTTCCTGAACTATCTGAAGATTTCACTGGCTTTTCTGGTGTCTTAACAAGCTGTCCTCTGCAATTATGAATCGAGGAGAAATATCGCGATTTTAGAAGCTGCGTAGAATTAATAGAAATAGCTTTTCACGAAAATAAAGTTTTACAGCAAAAAAAAAAAAAAAAAAAAAAATGAATATTGTGAAATAATTAGAACAAATATTTGATAAACCTTAATGCAAGAATTTATAATTTGACTATGGACTAACTGTCGGATTACTTCACAACGGATTAGTGTCTAACAAGACGAAGAACAATCGAAAGATGTAGAACAGATGTACACCAGTGTTTGTATGGATATTTGTGTCTGTCTCGGTATTGCATAATCTTTGCGCACATTTCAATATATTTTTATATCGGTTTGTACGAGAATTTATCTGTATCTATCTAGCTTTATCTGCATAGCTGTGTAAATGTCTGTACAACTGTGTCCAACTGCACTGTGGTTCAGTCCGTGCGTGTGTTAGTCTGTTACTCTGTCAAATTTATGGCCGCTTATGTCTGTCTATACATAGGTATGATGATATTGTTTAATGTGTCTACATATGCCTTGTGTTTATTTTCATATTTGTGTGTTACTTTGTTCTGATTTGATTATCTTTGTGAATCTGGTGTATAGATGTGGAAATGTGATGTTTACAAATCTACATCATTGTTTATTAATTACATGTTTATGTGTGTCTGAAAGTATCAAACTCCTAATGTGAGTTTTCTTGTTCCAACATTCGTACTCAAATGCAAGATTTGAAGAACCAGAGAGACTGTTCTGATCCTGACTGTCTCTTCCTGATGCTGCAGTCGGCGGTGGTCGTGGTTGTAGTTGTTTGACATTTTTCCCTCCGTTGTGCGCAGGCGGAATCAGCTCGTGGGGCCGCGGAAGCCTCCTGAAAAAAATAGTCCCACTGACGTCAGCAGTCCGGTCTGTGACTCACACAGCGAATGACAGCCGCCATTGTGGTAATGTATCTTTAACTAACCATGGGATGGAATCAGACCCGACGCTCCGTAGCTACTCCGGAGGAAGAAAGGTAATTTCCGGTTTCTATTTTAAACCCACCAATCACCGAAATAATCACTCTCTAGTTTTTGGCGTGACGTATGACGGAGGTGTAGCGTGGTCGTTAGATGTTTACAAACGTTCCAGGTAAGTCACACAAATTTGTTGTCTGTCTCTGACCGGAAACAGAGGTTCTTGGGTGTGGATTGTTGTCGTTCTTCTCCAGATAAACAACTATTTTCTCTCTCGTTTTACCTTATAATTGCATGACTACCCTCTTTCTGTTCTCGAGATACAGGTGTACAAATATTTTACATGCAAAAGTCAAGATCAACAACACAGACGTCACGATTGTACATGGAGATGTTAGCATCCTGAAGGCCACAACCAATGGTAGAGCTGGGACCATGTGTTAATTAGGCCTTTCTATGTACAAACGTGACGTCACATGTGTGGGTCTTTTGGTGTTCGTGGTGATGTTTGTAGATGTATTTATTGAAAATGGAAGGAGGTTATTCGCCTAATGTCTGGGTAGTAGTGTTTTACACTGTGCTTTATTCATTCCTTACAAAATATTAACAAAGAGTTCACTGTTTGATGTTTATAAACCAACTGTAACAAAATCATGAAAAATGTGTTTTTTTAGAATTATCAGCATCGAGATTCAATTAAAGAAATGTTTTTATAACAATTTGTCCACGAGTTGTCATGATTGGAACACTTGCTAATAAAACGACATACTGGGATTATTGATAGGGAGTAAAGTGATAGTTAACCCTGATACTAATAGAGTTTGTTAGAATTTATGAGAAATAATTTCCTGGCTATTTGCCAAATAGTTATCAATCCAGGTAGAGATGTTTGTCTAATGAAGCAGACAGACTGATCGTTTCAGCAAAGTAAGAATCGAGTCTCCTCAGTCAAGGTTGTAGAAATATTGTGGGTGTGCAGTGACAGTATCATCGATCAAGCATGACACAGTCCATTAACGTCTGAAGGCTACGTGACACGCGAGCAGCAACGTGAGTTTATGTCCAACATAAAACGTAAAGAGGAGGCACGGTCTTGAATCTCCGACACTTTAGCTGTAACCCTCATGTAACCTTTGCCAGTGTGTGTGTGTGCGCGTGCTCGCGTGCTTGTGTGTGTGTGTCAGGTGGGTGAGTGCGTGCATGACAAGTAGTGATGCCCATGTCGCAGCTAAATTGTCCAAACTGAAGGCGATTCAGAATTTTCTAAATACAGGAATACCAAACAGTTCATGCCAAATGGAGCTTGAATAAAGTTATAAAGAAAAGTAAAAGAAGACATGTCACTAAGTTGTGAAAAAAATAAGCGCTCAATATGTTTTGCAAAGTTAATATCCAGACTCGAAAGACAAAATTACAGTGTGAAAGAAAGCTTACTACAGTTGAAGAAAATTCAAAGACGAAGACATTGAAAATATAATTTTATGATTAGCTTATATCATTGAAATACATCTGAAGTACATCATGGTGCAGGGAGGGTAAAAGAACGGGCGTGAGATTAGGTTGCGCGTGGAGCGAACCGCTAAAATAGTAACCAAATAAAGAAATAAATACTGTGACTTACTTGAGGGGGTCAAAGGGATCATCAAGGTTGTCCGGGTAACCCAGCACCTGGCGATCCATGAAGCTGTTCTCGAAGACATCCAGAAGACGGTCGTCTTTGAACTGGGCAGCTTTGCCCAGCAGCTTCCTGAGTGTTTCTGGCAGGTTCACCAACTTTGACCCTGACCATCAACAGTGTGAACTGTAGCTCAGGCATTTGTGTTCTCAAGTGATCCAAATGAAAAGTATTATCTAGAGTCAAATCTCCTCCTCCTCCCCTCCTCCTCCTCCTCCTCCTCCTCCTCATCATCATCAGCCGTTATCTTCATCAGTTACATTGAAATATCTCTTGGTCCAGGGTAATAAAAGCAGGCACAAATTGCTGTGGTTCTTATCTTCATCAAGGAAGTTTTTTTGACAAATGTATTTATATTAACTATCAGAACATTCGCACAAATATCCAATGACGATATTAACAGCTGTTTACTTTCAGGAGTTCTACCAAGCGGACACATAAACAGAAACACAAATGAAGCATTTAAGCTGAACTCTTTTCTTGACAACAGAAATGAAATCTCCGCATGCTTGACATAAATTCTCCTCTCATCGCTCAATCAAGACTGGTGAAATTACCGCTGGGGGGAAGCACTGTCGACACACCTTCATCTCACTCCTAATGGAAACGCCAGCAACATTATGATAGGCATGCACGCACACACGCACTCACACATACACTCCACTGACTACTACTAAGCATTTCTAGTGTATTTCTCCGCTTGTGCCAAACAGAAACACGAGAAACGCAAGAAAAGATGGCGCAAGAGGAGAGAAACAGAAAACAAGAACTTGAGCCACCAGGAACTGATGTTCGGGAAAAAGATGGGTCGCCGTTGAATATGCTCGCTCGAGAAGAAATAAGGATATTCAAGACACTGGGTCCATAGACGGAAAAAGATAAACAAACAAACAAACAAACAAACAAACAAACAAACAAACAAACAAACAAAAAAAACGTTAAGTAAAAATTGTAAGGGGTTTATCCCATTTTATCATATGTGTATGTTATTTTTCGTATGTAACTTTGATCATTAGTGATAACATCAGCCTCACCTGTGTAACTGTTATTAAACTAAAATAGAAGACACATATTAGTCCCCGGTCTTGTCTTAAATGCAGAGTGTGTGTAAACAACCATAACTGCAACAAGTGACAGATTACCATTGCGTAGACTGTGAATCGGGGTAGATTCTAGGTAGAAGATTTGATCATGGCTGTGAACAATCCACACCCTGAAAAAGTCAAAGCACCTATCACCTCTCAATAATACTTTTCAGTAATTGACTATATTTTCGGTAATAACTATCAAAGACTGCCATAATCGTCTTCTTCCAGTAAAAATATTCAAGTGGAATCGCAACACATTATTTTTGAAATGCAGTCTTTACTAAAATTTCCATCTCCTGTAATGATTCTGGACAGGGTTACCTGAATCTGATGTCATCGTAGTTTTGGGATGGTCCTTGCCACTGGAGTTTGATCGACTTCCTGTTGGGATCTGCGTGTCTGTGGAAGATGGTGTTCCCTTCCACCTTCTTGCCCTGGTGACAAATGGCAACGGTGGTGTCGTTGGATTCCTGGAACAGACCCACCACCGTTCCCTTATCGTTGATGGCGCTCACTGCGAAACCTTTGATGATGTAATCGCTGGTTGCTGCTGCGGCGATGGTGACTGCAACACAGTTGCCGATGATTAAACAGGTTAGTAAGTTTCGTCACCATCGCTGTATTAGAGAAAACAGTTGAAATTAATTGTATACCTCTACATTTATGTTAAAAGGATAACTGCCACATATCTCTTCCCTTCCCACATTTTACCCGTTCATCCTCATTGCTTTGCTTGTTTGTGGTGTTTATTGTGCTTGTTTGTGGACGCTCCGTAGCCTGAAGTAAAGTTGGCTTAACTACAGAGCAGGTCTCTGGTTAAAACTTCCCAAAATGTCGTTCAGAAGAAACGAGTACCTGATTGTTCAGAGGAGGTAAATTATTGGACAGGCTCCATCGTCCCTGCTTTAGAAACAGTAAACCACTCCCTGACCCCGTACCCTTTTACCTTTTTGTTTGATTATGAGCCATCAGCAAAGTATAAGATGATCCTCTAATCTTCTCCGTCCCTACCTGGTACAAGCAGTCATATCAAGAGACGACTCACCGTTTATCGTCCCGCCCCAGTAGGTGTTGTCGCTGACGCTGATGGTGAACTTATCCTGGACATCCGTTCTCGCGTGACAGTAACCTTGACACTTGGTCACGTTCAGATGAATTGGCATTCGGCGCAAAGACTCCCGCCCGCAGTACAAACTCTTGGTCACCTGCGGGCCGTTGGCGATGGAGACACCGTTACTGAATGCCGTCGTCATCGAGAAGGATGACATCAGAACAAACACCTGCACGATCATGTCGAAGGATTTACAGAGGGCAAAACATCCAGATGGACGACTTCAGGAAAGTTGAAAACAGATTAGCTGAGGTCACTGGCTTTCAGCAACACGAATATATTCAGTCATCAATGACTGTGATTTCCAAGTGTAATTATGAATTTTTTTTTTTTTTTTTGATTCACCAGAATTGTACCCGGTTTTAGTTTGTCACCAGATTACAGTTCTGTGAGCTCAAGTCAACGTCTTGCTAACAAGATGATTAAGTGGAGGTGCAAGGCAGACTTCGCAGCTGACTGATAAAAATTAAACTCATCTCCTTAATACTTTCCCTTTTAACAAGAAATCAAGGAACACGTCAGAACTATTTCTCCTTGCGATTTATGGCAGAAGCTCCCCATTCATTTATCTCGCTTGTCGCCGCGGGGGTCGTCACAGCGAGGAAGCTGGGAAGTAGCTGGTCATTAGACATGTTTGATATGTTTAAAATGATCAGGTACCCCCATGCACTTCCCTGTTTAATTACACCAACATGCTGCGTCTGACAACATAAGAACAGTGACAGAACATATTACTAATCCTCATTAGTCTGACCAGATGTAAGAAACTTTACATATCAAGTAGGTTTTAAAGGGGGGGGGGAGGGTGTTGTGCATATTTATGCATACTTGCAATGATCTATATATGCACACGGTGTCTGCTTTTTCTTCTTCTTAATCGCCCTGCCTTACCTTTCCAAACCTTCTATGGAGTCAGGTACCTATTTCCGCCAGCTGGTTCGACTGGGGAAAATTTGTTTGCGCTAAGCGGGCATTGAACCAGAGCGCTCTCAGTGTGGACGCCAACGCTCTAACCACTCGGCTATCCACTTCCTCAACCTTCCACTCCCATCTCACCAAAACACAAATGAAGCGATAGGCATGCAAAAATATATTTATTTTTAACAGTTAACAGCATTCGTTTCAAGCTACATTTTATCATTTCGAATATTGACAGGCACACACACACAACCCAAAGGCAAGATTTTCATTCTCAATGATATTTTAAAGCTGTTTGTAAGAAAAAAATGGGAATGTTTTTGCACAACACACAGTACTCTTAATGTGTGTGCACATATGCAAGTGTATGAATTTCCTTGCTGTTATAAAAAAAAAATGTTAGGTGGGAAGAAATGATTAATACAAACTTTAAAAGTCTAGTGGGGCGCAACTGCTTCCCTAAGTCTGGGTGAACACCCTGCCCCTTCTCATGGTCATGCCTATAAAAATCCACTGGGTAAAGAAAGGGATCAGTAATACAGACATCATGATTATACGCATATACTGAAAGTTTACATGGTCAAGCTTTAGCCAAAAGGAGAGCTTGAACCAAACGTTATGTAAACATATTACAGGACAAACATGATGGTCTGAGTCTGACCTCTTTTCTGTGCATGGTGATGTTTGTAGGCACAACTCTAAAAAGAAAACAAAAATGGGGCATGAGGAAGTATCTTACAGTGAGATCTACCAAATTAGTAATAAAAACATTGCTGCACCCTACTATACTTTTATGGGCAGGTAGTGTCCTAATTTTCAATTGTGAGCCTTTTCAAAAATAATTTTATCAAAATTGTCTGCTGTTGTAAAAGAAAAAAAAAATCTAAGAAAATACAAGAGTGCAAAATTCTCTTCGAAATGTTTACAAAGAAGTCTGTATTTTCTTTTATATAAACAATACAGCAGTGAAGTGGCTGAGTATTCACTTGCCTGAAGTGAAAATGTTCATTTAGGCACCTGTGTGAATGATGTCTAAATTTATAAACTTTATATTCTATATTCACTGCAGGTGCAACAAAATATATATATTAGCTGATCTCCCTGTCTCTGCCATCAAAACTTCTGTGCTATACTGTTCTTCACACTGCATAAAATTGCGATGTTTGAATGCATTTACAAAAAGAGAACAAATCCCAATCCTAACAAAAACAGCATTCACCCCTATAATAGCTTAATTATTAAATCAGATCCTTCCTCACCATAATCTTTCTCAAGAGAGATGATGGCCAAGAGCATTTATCAACAAATGTAACCAAACTTTGCACTTTTGTTTTCCGTGTTATTTACAGTCTCCCTGCATTTTTTGTATTTCTAAAGCCAAACAGAATGTCATATCACAATCAAAACAAGAGTCAAGGTCTAAGAAGTTATAAAGCTCACAAACAAAACTAAAACAATATTAAACTTGCAGTATAAAAGACAATGCAAAAAATCACATGGATGTGCTTGGATATAACAGGCATGCTTCTTTTTTTGTTATTTTTTATCATCTTCAATTTTTTTGTAAATTATCATTTCATCAGTTTGGTCTACTTATAAATTCACGTTCTAATTATTATGCATTTTAAAAAGTGCTGTTTTGGCTAACCGTGAATGCAGAAATTGAAACAACATTTCTTAGAAAATCAGTAACATATGGATTTCATATATTGAATGAATAAACAAAAGAACATTATTTTCAAGGAAAATTAAAAATTTGCTTAAAACGTGAAATCATTATTAAGTAAGAAAATCCTGATGTTTCCTACTTATCAAAATGTATCTTCTTTGCACTACAGATAATACAGCCTACAGGTACTAAAGAGAAAAAAATAATTATTGAGTTCACAAACAAGAAAATGATTACAGCTGAAAAAGAAAAAAAATCATCATGCATAAACTAATAACTAGGTCATTATATATTACTAGACTAGTAAGCAGGTCATAACCATCTCAGCTGTTGTTTACAGTTTCCTTTAAAAACATTGCAAACTGTTTTGGCAGTGATTTCCTACCAGAACTGTTCAGATCAATACTTGCTATGGTCTCAAGAACAATTTTATTATTAAAACGAAGATCTTTGTAAACCTACATATTATATTCCCCCCCCCCTCAACCCCCAACAAGCAATGGACCTTCCCATTAAAGCATACAAGCCCATGGTAGTGCATCTTGATGTCTTTACTTTACATCTGAACAAACAGGATACATCTTTGTACCAAGGAGCACCTTTTCTGCATTTCAAACATTTTGCATATACTGTAAGCTGCTTTCAAACTCAAATTCTTAGAAAACATGTTTAATTTGTTCATACAACCAGCACTTGTTCTATGATGTAAACACAATTGCACAATGTCTTAATGCAGCATCAATGATGACATAGTACACATGCTTGAATAATACTGACTTATCTTTGACGTCTGCTCAGCAACTGAGATGTCAAATACTATAACTACAATGGGATATGGTTGTCTTAACACAATGAATTGTTACTTTAGTAGATGACCTCTACTGGTATATAAAGCATGTATCATCACTAGCAATTTGTGTCAAATATGTAATATAAAAAGCCTAAAAATTTGGCTTTCGCATTCAGTTAGTTTAAAAACAATTACAAAGGTGTTAATTTTCAAATCATTCATAACTTTGAATTTTTAAGTTTTTCTTAATTCTACACTAAAACATGGGACATAGTAGGAAATTTCGTGCTTAAGAAAAAAATAAATGTTTCTCACACCAACATTTTTGTTCAGGAGATAGGCAAGGCAAGTGACCATTATATCATTTATGGTTTTATATATATATAAGTGTATTTACAATGCTGCTCCTACGTCTATAGGAATAGCCTTTGGTGAGTGGTAAGTTTAACAGTCCAACCTTTTACACTTAATTTACTGAATAGTTTCACACTTACACACACAAAATTGTATGCAAATACTCTTCTGTCAAAAACAATCTAAACAATAGTGACACAAACAAAACTAAAAGGTATACATACAACATATTACTGGCATAAAAATGTCACTGGCAAGTGTGTCTAAGCAAGGCTATAATTATATTAGGAATTTGCATTCTTAAGAGAAAACATGCTACACTTAATTTTAACTTATAATAGATGCTACTTTTTCTTAGTTTCTAAAATCTTGGCAAAAGAAAGAAGTCTGTACACAAACAACCAACCCTATGGCTCTCTCACCATACCCACCTGCCCCTATAAAAAATATGCAACTAACCAAACAAAATTAAAACTTCTTTTAAGATTCATTATTAGTTTTGGTATTCTGAATGCTACCAGCTACAAGAGTGAATATATATAAACTCTATTTAAAAATTATTCATTTCAAGAAGAATAATAATAAATATATGCATTTGGATTGGTCTGATGGAATCTATACTACCTACTGTGCTCTTTTCACACATTGGCAGCGAACACTTTTTCACACATATAAAGGTTTTGCTCACATGACTAGCAAACATTTCCCCTTTCCTCATTAAAGTACATGGAGATAATGTTTTTCATCACAGCACAACCTGTGTGCTTTCCATAAGATTTTTTTGTCTGGTTTGTTATTTGTTAAATTGCTGTAGATCTTTGTCCCAGCTAAATTGCTCTTCAGCTGAAAAATTCCATTAAGCAGTTTATTTCACTTCTGATTTTGCATGATTTGATGATAATAAAAAAAGATGAGCTAACACTCAATCACCTAAATGTAGGTCAAAGTAAAAAAAAAATATCTCGACAGCAAAATGATTTAAGTCTGGGAAAGAAATGTACTATATAATCATACTACAGCCAATCACTGTCTGTAATTTTAGTATTTTTATTTATTGAACACTGCATGTGAGGAACACAGGTGTCAGTTTAAATGAAAATCCAACCAAAAGTTTTGAAATAAAGGTAGGGGTTATAAATCAGCCTTTTAATCTTTTTTTCTCATTTGGAAAACAAATGTTCACTTTCACTTACCACTAATTTTCTCTTTTCTACAAACCACTTCAAGACATGCATTACTAATGCTGTCAAACAATCTGAGATTATTTCTTATTTCCCCAAATATTCACTTTCTCTGAGAATTTGAAAGATGAATAATCCACAAACACCACCAGCTCTGTTATCAAGAATTATCAATTAGTACACCCTGCTGTCACTGGCTTTGTGCGAATCTGTAACACGTTCTTTTTACTCCTTTAATGATGATTATGTCTAGATTCCTGAACTGGTTCCATTAGTGCACCAGACTGGACATTATTGTGCATATTTTTCTCCCAGAGACGTTTTTTCATGTTATCCAGTGTGTCGTTGAGCCCTATATCCTGCAACACTTTACAGATACTTTCTTTTGTCACAACATCTGGGTATCTATGCAACCACTCTGTCAGAGCATGATGAATTTGATCAGCAGTAAATTTGTAATCCAGTTGACATATTTGAATGACGTTAGTAGCTTCATTTCCAACAAATCCAGGCAGGGACCTAATAAATGTCTCCCATTGAAATCCAAGATTTTGTGAGAGAAAATTGAATACATCTTCTGTAGAGAAAAAAGAAAGAAAATTTGACATAAGTATCATTATAACCATCACTACCATACCTGCACATTTGATAAAAGAAATCTGAAGGTGACGGAAAATACTCTGCAATATCTGATATGACTTTAATCCATAATATGTAACCCCAACCAGTATGAATTTATTAAGTCTAGTTAACACAGTGCTAGTGATAAAGGTACTTCTGTTGGTACTGTATGCAGAGCTGTGAGAATTTCCCGATAGTAATCAGCAGTGTTGAGAATTGTAACGAACAACTTTTTCCTGTGTTATTGTTTTGTTTTGTTTTTGTGTATTTAAAGCAGTAAGTGCAGGAACATTCCGTCTATAATTAAAAATAGACAAGACCTGAAAGAGACAGGTATAGTTTGTCTTTGTTAAGGAACAAAAAAACCACAAATGTCAGGAAGATAGTATGAGTGTCAGGTGCACATGTGAATGTCTGTGACAGAGGTAGAAAAAAATCCTGAAGCTGTTCCGCAAGGTGTCACAGAAATAAATGCGATATTGAATAAACACTAGAAGAACGAAAGAATGGTATAATCTTCAAATTGCCAAAAGATGACTTAAGACAATAATCGGCAAATCATAGCCCAGTTATCAGAGACAATGTTGTTACACCATTCAGACAACACAAAAATGCTGAGGAAATGCTCAACTATACAACCAAAACTGCTTCAAAAATAGTAAACATGGGAAAAACAAAAAAAAATAGGACAGAACCCATCATAAATAACACCAGAGAAGTGAAGAAAGTCCATGAATTTAGATATCTTGGCTGTCTAGTAACAGATGATCCAGAAAAAAAGAAACCAACGAGAAACAGACTCAGCAAAGCAAATAAAGTATTTGCCATGCTAAAATAAATTCAGAAAAAAAATGCCAAAAGTTCTAAGGAGGAATACCTAATTAAGAATCTACAGAAATAATGTTCTTTTGATCTTGCTCTATAAGAGTGAACGCTGGAAGATGTCAGCAAAACTTAGAAAAAACCTAGAGCCCTTTTAAATGTGTGAAGAAAATCTTTATAATATGCTGGTCAAACTTAATTACCAACAAAGAAATCCACATAACACCCGCAGATGCACTAATAATGACAACCATAATCCAAAAGAGATGGAGATGGCTAAGGTATGTGTATAGAATGTACTAAGAGGCACCACCCACATTAGCACCCTTAATTGGATAGCTGATGGCGAGAGGAAACATGGTCAGCCAAAACAAACATGAAGATTAGCAGAGATAAAACTAAAGTACTAGAAACTAACCAGTGACACAACATAACTGCAATTGCTGTTGATAGACACAAATGGAGGTCTCTAAGAGATCACGTATGTAGTACCTAGGTACAAAGAGGACTAAGTAAGTACTAACCTATTAAGTAATTAACTTACTTGTGATTATTTCTCGACTCCATTCAATCTCAATGCTTCCATTTTGACTCGTAGAAGGTGTGTAGGTCTGTGGATTTACTGTGACAGTTTCACTTTCAGCGTTCAGAAACACTTGCGTTTCCCTTTCTCTGTTAGCACCCCTGTGTCTGGTATAGACAATAATTGTTAATGTCATCAATCGACCACATTTTCACCACCATCCCAATCACCAAGCCCTCACAGAACTTCTCTATATTACTCTGTAAATGTGATCTCAAAGGAATAAACAAAATCTGAATAGTTTAATTACAACACAATTAATTACAATCCTCACAAACTTACAATGACTCAAATTATCCTTTAAAAAACATACTGAAGATATACTCTGCTCAAGGAACCTGATTTACCTTTTCTTTTTCCTCTTCACACAAATGATGGTGACTACCAATATCAAAAGAACAAAAACAACAGTCACTGCAATGCCAGCAATCGCTCCACCACTAAGGCCATTGTTTTCAAGTCTGCTCTTGTCTTCTGTATCAAGAAACAAAATAATCTAAAATCACAGAAGTATAATAAGCCTCAATACAATAATTTCTGCTATGTTCAAAGTCTTCAAAACCCACAAGAGATGGGAGAAGACGGCTTATGTAATATTAGAATCAGAATTCACTCCATATACCCCAATACATCTATTGCATTACTAGGGAAGGAATGTAAGGCGCATATTATAGAATGCAGGAAAAGTGAAATACAAAAGGGAAAGAAGACCACAAACCAGTGGAACACAAGTCAAAATCACTACCATGAGTCTTCTTGTGAAGCTGTGGTGTATTCCACAGATTAGAAAAAGTTGCTAAATATTTTCTTTGTACGTATGTACTTGAGTAGTAGGCATATGCATCTAAATGTGTGTATGCATGTGGAACTGGGACTAAAGGATGGGTATGGATGTAAGTATTATGACATCACATGGAAGATAATGCTTTTATGAAATGCTGTGGAATGAAACTTTAAAGGAAATATTAACTCCTCCCACACAGTTTGCACCCACAAATGAGAACATCTTTAGAGATATTGCTCAATTGAGTCAATTCATCAGGACCTTCAACATGCATATTCTCACTCAGACATCTGAAATCAGCAAAAATTTGAAAAATGAAAAAAATACCGCAGTAATAATTAGCCTCTTAAAATTTGACAGCATTAGTTAACACTCTAATGCCCGTGGACTTTATATAGTAGGAACTACAAAAGTGGTCCGTGGACCCCATACCATTTTGTCATTCATTTTCATGATGAAAATGCACACACTGTAGAAAATGCAATGCCTATTTTATTAAAACATGAAAATCAGGGTAATTAATAGGTACCACAAATTACAATGACAAAATATAGTAACATTATAAAAAGATACAAAGAGTGCAGGAATTGGTCACTTTTCTTCCAAAATCTGAAAAAAAACCACCCTGAGAACAGATTGTTTTGATTAGGTCTAAATTGTTGACATCGCTACACCTTACTGAGCATGTCATAAGGCACAATGCCGCTAACTTCCATAATAACCACTATCAGAACAATATACAACACCTACTTTCTGTACTTTCAGTTATTGCTGTATCTGTAGTTCTGGTCTGCTCTGTTTCGTTGGAACTGCATGTGATGTCCATAACAACGGAACATGGTTCTTTCTCAATCCAACCCTCCGGGCAGGTTGAGCAGTTTTGGCACACTGGGTTTAGAGGATCAGTCTTGTTCACAAATTCCTGGTCTTGGCCTATTTCAGTTCTACATTGCCTGCACTCTCTGTCTTTGTCGTGGCTTCCTGTTGTAACAATGGAAAAAAAGGATAAATTCATACATAAATAATACAGAGAGGCTGTGTGACATTACAGTTAGTTTATTCCTGGCTAATCCTCAGGAAGCATAAGGCTACAAAAACACATCTCCAGCAGACCCAGTCTTGAACAGTAACCCTCAGTTGGGCCCATGTGGTTCTGGCATCCTTTGCCTCACTCTCTACTGATCTCCGTCTGCTTTCGTCTCCCAACTCTTCTCTTCCCTGAGGTTTCCAGCCAAGTGCTTGCCTAGCAATGGTGTCAGCGCTAGAACAAGATGATGGCCAGTTAATTTATCAAGTGAATGGCACGTGGAATGAATGAGTTGCAGTGATGATTCTGCGTACAGGATGACCGTAAGAGTGAAAACTTACGTGCCAACACATGATCAGAAATAGAGAGGATGCAGGATGCCTTCCTGAGGATTTGCTGATGACAAAAGACACCCAAATCCCTTTGCCTGTTTCTGGTGATCTTGGAACAGATATTAACAAGGGAGACAAGACTCTTCCTGTTCACTAGGGCAAGGCTGTGGAACCAAGAAATGAAAGAAAAAGTGTTTGAGACTTTCAATGAAGGACTGATAGAACCGAGTGAGGATGACAGAGCTGAGGGAGAAAGATCTGAGTTTCCGTAGGAGGTACAGACATTGTTGGCCTTTATGAAGGATCCTGTCAGAGTTGATGTCCCATTTAAGTTTGTTATCAAAGATAGTACCTAGATATTTGTAAGAGTTGACTACCTCGATGGCATCATCATGGATAATACTGATGACTCCCTCCGACCTGCTCGTCCAAAAGTCAAAAATCATTTCCTTAGTCTTTGAGGCATTCAAGACAAGAAAGTGTTTGTCACACTAGCGAACAAAGTCAGGAAAAGCGGCACTATTGTCATGTTCATTACTATACAAAAGAGACAGCAAGGCAGTGTCATCAGCAAATTTTACAAGAAAGCTCCTATTCGTAGCACTTCTATAGCTGTTAATATACAGTAGGCACAGTAGTGGAGACAAGCAGCAGGTTTGAGAGCAACCTGTACAGGTGACAACTGGATCTAGGAGAAGACCGTTAACAGAAGCTCTCTGTTGACTGTTAAAAATTCCAGGATCCAGGGAGCTAGTTGGTGAGACAGATGGAAGTCTGAACCTAGACTCCCCTTCAACAAGTGAGGTTGCACAGTGTTAAAAGCAAAAGAAAAACCATCAGCAAGAAGTCTGGCATGAGCTCTGGGTTTCTCTAGATGTTTGTACAGAGTATTTAGTATAAACAGCTTAGCATCATCAACAGCTCTTCCAGCTCTGCAGGCAAACTGCAGCGGGTCAAGATGTGGGTCAACAGTAGTCATAACCTCAAATGTACACACACACATACACTCAACACACATACAAATATAATATCTGAAAACAGATCATATGGAAAATAAGAAAATAATCTGGTAAAAGCAAATGGATACTGAATACATAATCTGTGTTGTGCTAAAATATTTTGCTAACATTTACCTGGGTGAACCACACCTTCTCCTTCTACACATTTAGTATGCCTTCTGCAGTTTAGCCAATCATCAAGTTCATCAAGGGGATAACGATGATATCCATCCTGGCATTTGCAAACATGATTAGTAGTGGCAGTGCAATTCATCTCGACAAATGCATCGTTGGGGCATGCCGACTGATGACACTTATTACAGTATTTATTTTGATTGGGATGTGGCATGAAAAACCCTGCTTCACACGGTTCACACTTTGATTCTGATGCCTCACTTTTGCAGTCTTCTACTACTTTCTGACCAGGCGGGCAGAGTATACAGTTTATATTTTCTGGACTCACATAGGTCTGTAAAAAAAGAAATAAATTATATTAAAAGCATTTAAAGCAAAAATGTGTACACAAAACAATTTCTTATGTAACAATAGGTAAACACTTAAAACCAAAAACTTAATTATAGACACCTGAGTCTTCCTAGCGTTACCCCAGCATTGTTGACTTTGTATGGTTTTTTGGGGGTTATTGTTTATGGTGTACTGAGTGGGGGAAATGCGCTATACAAATTCAAGTATTGTTCTTTTTTATGTGAGTTTTGTAAAAGCACTTGAACAAAAGCAATTTTGCTGCCAAAACATTGCTTTCCATAAAAAGGGAATTTAAAACATTTTAAATCCTAAGAAGTAACTGCTCTCTGAGAGGTGCCAAAACATTTAATTATCACAACAACAAAAAAAAAAACCCAACACAAATAATATGGTGATTTATACAACCCAATATCCCACATGTAAGCAAACTTGACACCTTTCATATGTGAAAATAATCTAGCCTGAAAATGATAGACATCAAAACACACAAACACATAATTTACAGCACCAAGAAAGGAACATGGAGATACAAAATGATATGACAGAAGCCACTCATATAATTAAAAGGATTAAAGGAAGCTAAATGGAAGAAAGGTATTTTGTCTAGACTGAAATCCCTGTAGCATCCCAACCGTATGGAAAGACAAGAACAAGGCATTGTACAGTGAGGCTAGGAAAGGACAATGAGCAACACATATTTTTCAAGTCTAATGCATTGGTTAGAAAGCAAAAACATTAAAGAAAAGAGACCTACATAATCTGTATGGCATCAGAAGCTCAAATAAACTGGAACATGGCCATG
This sequence comes from Pomacea maculata, assembly GCA_004794325.1. Lineage (NCBI taxonomy): Eukaryota > Metazoa > Mollusca > Gastropoda > Architaenioglossa > Ampullariidae > Pomacea > Pomacea maculata. The sequence continues at coordinate 754,090 of SRHC01002350.1, read as the reverse complement.
AACATTACAGCAAATTGACATGAACATGAACACAAATAAAACAATTTTACTATGGCAGAGCAAAGGGCTGAGTTATATATTTCATATTGTTGCATCTTCTGCTTCCTCCAGTCAATAAGCAAACCCTAACCCTATCCCACAGATTTTTATAAGCCAAACAGTATTTACAACTGTGCATGTTGGCTAACAAAGTTTCAAAGCCTGCTTGCACGATGGTTTAATGGGCACTTTGCTGCTAGCCCCAGCCTGGAAGGGAAAAGACTAATTAGTCTCAACTGTGCGCTGTTATGATGTGTCTGGCCTATTCAGTGTCCAGAAGTCCTAGTATACAGGTAAATGTATTGGTGAACAAGTCTAAACTTAGCTCAGCATACTGATCAGTCTCAATGTATCGAACATTCACCTCAAATAGCTGATTTTGTTACCTTCAAGTACAATTTTGCCAAGTTTGATCAAAAGCTTAACAATATTTGCTGGTTCAGAAGGGCCTTGTCAAATTTATTGTTAAAGCTCAAAATGTAGATTAAAAAAATCTTTTTTGTTTCTTGATTGCTGCTTTGATTATCCAGGGAGAACACACAGACGAAAATCCACTTAAAAATTGGTTCAGTGACAAACAATGACAATTTTGATGATTAAAATTAAAATGTTCTTACTTCATATATTTTTAATTAGACAAAAATAATATTGAAGATTATTACCTGATAGGGAACACCATTCACAGCTGACATCCATTGAAAAAGAATGAAAACTATCATGGGGAGATGTAAATTAGCTCTCATGTTTATTAGGTTAGTCACCTGAAAATATTAACCAAATGAAACTCATGAACAAAGCATTGACAAAGATTGTATGGGTACCATGACCTATGCTACAAAGCTGGGAAAAAAAAAACAATCTCAACCCTAAAAAGACAAACATCTAAATAACACAACTCTGAGCCCCATAATCACAAATACCCTAACCCTAATTCCAGCCCTTTTATGATTTGTAAAAAGTGTTATGGCAATGTAGGCCTTTCTAAGGATGTACCAAAACTCATTTCATATTAACTAAAATTTAAGATGTTCATGAAAGATATGACCCATGGTCAGATGATGTATCATTAGTCTACGTGACCTGTGTTTTTGTGGAGGGTAGGGGGGCTGATGACTGTAAATGATAAATATAAAAATGTGGGTAAATGTCAAGATAATGCTGACCGAAACCTCATAAGAGATGTGAATATGCATTGCTTGTTGTTCATGTATTTTTATAATCTGTTTCATAGTCTGTTCTGTCGAACGATTTAACATCATACACATACGTGTTTGTTGTTAACTTTTAAATAATTTAAGGTTACAAATCACTTACGAGTTTTCCACTGTATTATTTTATGCTTCAATCAAAGCAAGTCTCTGAGGTGAGGTCAGCTTCAAAGAACGACAGCGAATACGTAGTCACTTTCATGATCTCCATTTCCTCTAATTCCAGCTCAGGAAATTATCATCACAACAGACTTAAAGAAAAGTTTGCACTCCTGACACTACTTTCCAATCAAAACACTTCAACTGACCAAACTTTTAAAATATCATCATCACATTTACTACCTCGAGAAAAGCTGTGACCCGGAAATACTGTCAAGCCAATCCCAACAAACACCTAGATATATAATTATATATATCATAATATAGGTTACAGGTGAATATCAAATTGGTTGATAATCTGAAAAATAATGTCTTTCAAACGTATTAGTAGATCAGGTTGGCCCATCTCAATTAATGATGAAAAATGTCGAGGCTATACCACATTTCCCGAAATGACTCGAACAAATGTAGAATTCACCTGCTGATACAGGTAGATCACAGTAAGTACGAGTGCATGTCGCAGGCATGTGTCAGGTTAGACAACTCTCATAATCAAAAGAAATAGTTTTAGATGGAGTTGTCTATCTTTACCCGAGACGCCGAGAGCGACGAAGCCGGCAACGGTTGCTGTCTGCCTTCCGCACGTGAGAAACTTTTTTTCCCTCAGGTGCGTGCTGACGGCAGACAGACTTTCGCTCGATTCTAAAGAGGGAATAACCCTCCAGTTAGCCGAGTGCTATGATTTAAACGAGACAGTGCAAACTCCTCTCCTAGTCTGGTAAGGGAAGTCTCAGTCTCATAGGTGAAGAATCGTCTAGACTTTATATATATATTGTTATATAAGGGAGGGAGAGGTGAAGTTTTCCTTGGATGGTTCATTGGCAAGTATTTAGTTTCAATCCCCAGGCAGAGAATGACTGGTGGTCAGAGGAAGCTGTCCGTGTTGGCGGTGTTCCTGGTAGTGCAGGTGACCACGTCGCTATCCAAACCCTCAGCAACACACGGAGGCAAACTCAAGTCGGTGCTCAGCGATTTGGAAAGCAAGTCGACAGCTGATGAGGTAAGATCACCATTTTCTTATGATTAATTCTGCTTTCTATGACTTCCACATATATACGAGATTTTCCGTTTATTTGTTATATTAAATAACAATAGGACGTGCACAATTCAAAAAGAACATGTATGACTGTGATCCGAGAAACACCACCATTTACGAAACACTTGAACGAAAGTTTTTGTGGGTCAAAGACGTTGACACCTTTAACACTTTTTCCATCTCCCCTTGGTTCACAGTGTAGCTCTCTAATTAGAATTGTTGTTAGAATTATTGTTAGAAGTATATCTGAGACATCGCATGTAGATACTTCCATGTCTCATTTTTTACCGGCTACATTTCTCCCCCTACAAAACCTGTTTCTGCACTAATAAATGTCCGTCACTGGTTGTCAGGTTCATACAAAGTGCATAATCGGTCACTTGAAGAGTTTCCCCTTTTGTCTGTCATGTTTGACCGGTGGACGCCCCTGGTCAGGGAACCAAATTAGCATAGCACTAAGGAATTTATATTCCAGGCCACACGCATAGTGTGGGGGTAAGGGAGGGAGAGTCAGTTGCCTCTCCAGAGTACTTAGCAGCTTTAGTTTGGTCCTATAATGTAGTCTGTAATTCCACCTGGTGTGCTGTGCTTTCACAGTATTTACACTAAAGAAGCGGTGAGCTTTGAGTCAAAGGACGAAGGGTGCTGCACTTCCGCGCGCCCCGCCAGTCCTCAGTCACAGAGTAAACAAAACGAGGGCGTCATCGCCGTGTCGTTTCCTCCATCTTAAGTAGGCTGCTTCACATGCTAGTCAGGAGTTAACCTTATCCCCAGCACCATAGAGAGGCAGAAATGTGTTCACACGCATGCACAAGCGCATCCATACACGACAAAGTGCGAGACAAAGAGAGAGTAACGGAAGTTTGATTTTTATTATCCAAAATTTTTGTCGACATCATCATTAAAAACTTTGCGGCTGGAATGTAGGTTTCCCGTCGTCAGGGTGGTTACTTACCCCAGGCTAAGAAAAAGAAAAGGGAAAATCATTTAAAGGCACACGAAACATAATGCTTATCGCAGGTCGTGAAAAATGGCTTCAACGGCACACGGCGGCATCCCGCGATTAAAATAACGGCAAACCGTTAAACAGCCAGCACGTATTTTTTCCTAACGATAAATGTGCCTCCAAGAAGCATAAGTGTGTGCTGTATATCGTGTTAGATTTTTCTTCCACATGAAATGTTCAGTCTGTAAATGATAGAAGCTCAGACATGCAGGATATTGCTGCTATCCAAAGGCTGACTTTTTCATTTCCTTTTCTTAGTTCGTGCGCAAGTATGCAAGTATGCAAGTATGGAAGTATGCTACCTTCAGGCTAAAAGCGCACTTAAGAAAAAGCGTGTGCCGAATTTCTCGTTCTCTGTATTCTTTGCCCATTTTTCTTCAAACTGTGTCTACGTGAATAGCTTTCATAATGAAGAAAACTCTTCTGATCACTCCTCTGTTTTTCATCTTTATCTATTCATCTAGTTCATATTCACCTTCATTATCGTCATCGTCATCATCATGTAAGTTTAACACGAAAATCGCCCGCAATTAAAAATTTCAAGTTGACTACGTGACCACAACCACTGACCATGTAAGTCATTCAAAGAGGTCTGGTGTACCTAGAGAAGTCTAATGTCGGGCAAATTAACTTAGAGAAAGCCAAGTGTGAACAGCGACTAACTGAGATCTGTGAACAGTGAACGATGTCCGTGGCAGACGATCCATCGCCCCGCTGAGCATGTCGGGTTGACAGGAAACATTCGAGGGATCGACAATTAGCAGGCTGTATGACCCGGGTAGAGCGTTAGTCTTTCTTCTCCACCCCGCCACTTGTAGGAGGG
>SRHC01002350.1:628835-749183 GCA_004794325.1 Pomacea maculata | reverse complement strand
CAGTACTTCACTGTACTGCGGGATGCCCAAGCCACAGAGCTCCCCCACGGTGCGGACACGGACTACAGTAACTCACGACCTGTGAAGTACATCCACCTGTAGTTTAACCACGGTATTACTTTCCGTAATACTTATTCCGGTGTCGCAACAGTAGCGAGAAAGTCCCGAGAAAATCCACCAGCTCCCACTTCGGTTCCGCCGTTAGCTCTCTGCCCACAGTTTTTTTTTCTCTAACGTTATTTTCCTCTATATTTTACGTCACCTTATTTTGACATCACGATTTACGTCATTTGCTCAAGGGCAAACAACTTCCAGCCCACTACCCTAAATTAGATCAACCACGGTTGTCGATCTTCCCTTCTAACCCCCTCTACTAAGTACTTGTCCGTTACAGTCACATTTGCCTATAACTTCGGAAACAAGACGCTTTTCATTAAGTTCCCCTTGTCCCAGAGCAATGCCTTACCCTCGCTTCATAATTACATCCCCTGGAAGACAAATGGGAAAGTAGAAAAAAATAGAAAGAACTGCATCAGTTCCTCAAGGACAACAGTTCCAGTATGATACCTATGATTATACAAACATTTGACTCAGAAAAAGACGAATAACACATATGTTTTACACCGAGAAGGTATAGTCAAAGTTTGATCGACTTTGGCAAAGTTGCTACATGATAGCTATGTAAAATCTTTGCCAAACTTTGTCAAACGTTTGTCCTGTTAAGACCGGCCTCTAGAACGGTTGCATACCTTCTTCCACGCACGTGGATTTTTAATTCAAAAAAAAAAAAGAAAGAGGAAACGGGGGTAGAGTCACGATAAAAATCCCTGTCACCTACTTCCTGTGCACCTTAGGAAAAGCAAGAGCAGCTGTTCATAATTAGCCACTATCAAAATCTCGTGCTTGTCGAAGCCAAACCGACCAAAGCTGCCTTCATGGAAGTAATGTCTAGTTTAGGTAACTCGCCTGTGGCGCCACCTATTACTTATCTCCTGAGCGGATAACTACGCGCAGAATTACTGTTCACCTTTAACGAGGCGTAAAGGTGTGCATCAGGACTAGGGGTGCAGAGGGGACTATACCCTGATACCCGAGACCCACCTTATCTATACGCTGCAAAATAATTTGATGTTGTACTCATCATTTATGTAAAAACATGGAAGCTATGTTTAACCAGTCCTGGCTGTCCATTCTGTTTTTTCAACAAGGAAATAAACTACTCGTTACCCTAATTTACTTAATTTAAAAATAATAACTCGTTTTGCACCTGAATAGCCAAACCGATGCATTATTTCCCTCTTATCACATTTAATGGTATTGTTTCTCGATCCTGGCTTGGCATTATAAAATACTTGTGGAAATGTCACAACTACAGTTTTTATTTATTTTAAACAACATATCGATGTAAGAACTCGGTGATCACATTCCGTTATTATGTCGAGACGGATATCTTCCTTCTATCGCCTCTGCACAGCAGGTCTTTCAGGGATTATCACCTGCGCGATAGGGTCACGTGACGTCGATGATTTAATGGGGGTCGGTGTGCAGTCGGCTAGGAGGTGTCGATGCAGCAGTCAATGCCCTCTGTTCCTTCAGCAGGCTGCTCGTTATCTCTGATAAAACTACATGGGGGATGGATGCCAAACCGACTTTATTGACCTAATGAGCTATTCTGGGCGGAAATGGGGAGAGGGAGGTGTAGACAGAGCCAAGAGAGGAGGAGGACAACGAGTGCAGTTTTGCTCGTTTGTAGGCTGGCTACTACAGAGTAGAGTCTAGTCTTTAGGTTCACCATTGCAGACTGAAGAGTTAAGTAACAGTCCAGTTTCTAAGCTCAGCTATCCAGACTGAAAAGTTAAGGTCTATAGTGTCTACACTCGCCATTACAGAGTAAAGAGTGTAACAATCTAGTGTCTACACTCACCACCGCGGACTGAACAGTTAACTAACGGTTCAAGTTTTCTTTGACTACTTTCAATAGAAAAGGATGTATGTGAGACAAAGTAACTTTCTTAAAGATTTCCTTTCTACCTTTGTCATAACCACATGTGTGTCACTTGTTCTTTCTCACTCATGGCCTTTGTCCAGGTGTCTGTGTTTTTATTTCGCGTGTGAGAAAATGTACAACTTTATTTTCTTACAAAGAGAACAGGTAGATGATTGTATCAGTGTCTTGTGAAGACTTCAAAGCTCACAAAACTTCTCACAACATCGAAATTAAGAAGGGGAAAGAGCTCCTGGTGACCGATGTCTGCTGTTGGCAATCTGCCGCACCGTGTCTAAAGATAGGTCTGTTCTCATCCTGATGATCTGCTGTTGATATTGTCTACACGATAGCACAGAAAGGTGGCTTAGTTCAGTTTGTGAGTCGCACTCGGCACCTGAAAGTCCTCTAAACAACGTGCACCTGGCTACCAATATGGCCTCGCACCTGTTTCCTTTTCTCTTCCTGCATCTCACTTTGCTTTCTGTCTCCTGGGTCCGTTTTCGCTTTTATTTTCTCATCGTTTCCCGGCTACATTCTTCTGTCTGCAAAAGAATTGACTCCTGGGGAAGTCCCAGCACTAAAAATAAACAGTGGCTATCTGCGCATGCCTGAAGACGTCTGGGTGCACAGGAAGCTGCAGCTGCGCATGCGTGTTTTGTTAACAACTTGGATGGATTGTTGGTTCATTCTGAGTCGTTTCCACTACGTCCTTTGCCGTTTTCATTACGTCCAACAAATCTTATTTCCTTGAGTGTGCTTGTAATACCTCTGACCTAACTTAATGACAACATCGTGATCGCAACCACAGTGACAGTCGTTGTCGCACCACTGTTAAAAAATGTAAAAATTACAAAATCTTTTGATTTCGAAAGGCAGAATGGGATAGGTTGGTTTGTTTTGTTACAGCATTCACTTTATTCTAAATCATGCTTCCTTAATTTAGTTTATTATGAAGAATATTTGGAAAAAGAAAAAATGTTTAAATGAGAGATAAACAAGAACACGTACAGAGAACAGTAGGCAATGTAGATAACGCCCATGGCAGGTCCCCCGCCAGCAGCTAATGTTTTCTCTGGCAACATTAACCAGAGCTGGTAAGAGAAAGGTCACGTGATTAGCAGCTGACCTTAGCTCAAGTGCCACTCGCTAAACGGGTGGCGAGGATTTCAGTTGTATTTGCTGTTTATGTCTCTGTAAAAAGAATTGCAGGAAAAAAAAAGTGGTCATCAGAACACACACACACACACACGTGTCTCTGGATACAATTACCAACGACTTCTGCATCACCAAGTGTCGAGCTTTTCCGGCTGCTTTGAAAGTCTGCAGAGAGAGAGAGAAGGAAAGCTAGACAGAAAAACAAGACTAAAGCAAAATGTATGATCAAAAACATGGAAAATGTGACATTTTCTTTGTCTTTTCTTCCATAAGACATTTCCTTCCTCAACTAAAATGCTCTTATCGTAGCTTTATCGATGATTGTCCTAAAAAAATTCCTCCAAGACAAGCTGGCATTTAATCAAGAGTTATTGCTCCCTCTCTCCCTACCCACCTATACTCTCACTTGTGCTCCCTACTGTCTTTTTCAAAAGAACACACACACACACACACAAGACTCTCATCCCACCCCCTCTCTAGCTACGATAACAAACGACTTCAGCACCACCAAGTGTGGAGCTTTTCCGGCTGCTTTGATCGTCTGCAGGTGTTCTACAACAACATCAACCCGACAGACCAGCCCCAGGAAGAGCAGGCAGTCGAGCAGCAGGCAGAGTTGTGTCCACCTGTGCCCGCAGTACTTCCGGAAGGTTCCTGCGACTTGCCGACATGCAGCTCCGATCGCATGTGTGGCGCAGACGGAGATCGCCGGAAGTGCTGCTACAACGGATGTATCTACACCTGTCTTCCAGAACTGAGACCGCCGCCATGTAAGACCAGCTTTTTGTTATCTGTCTCCGTTGTCTAAATCATGGTAGATACACGTGCTCTGTTCTGGAAATACACGCCTACAAACATCTCCATGCACGAGGGAGACCAAATCGTGACGTCACCTTTGTATACAGATACAACTAATTAACACGTGGTCTCATTTTTTTTCCATTGGCTGGCGCCTGCTCAGGTTAAATGCATCCAATTCAGACCCACGCATGCGCGGACATGCTCACTCCGTTTCTGAGGTATCTTGACATTTCTAGGATGCCTGCATCTGTTTTCGACATCTCACAACTTCACGAGAGAACATATAACTGGCAGTATGCTTAGTCCTCCAATTTCATACTAAGCAGATGTTTTTTTTTTCTTTCTTTTCAGTTTTTGACTGGATTCTTGAACCCCGCAGGCGACTCAGATCAGGCAAGTGTTTGTGCTGTTGTGATTGTGGGTTATTCTGAAAAAAATAATGTACAACAGCGAAAGACACCCCCCACACACACCATTTCTTCCCTACCGCCGTCAAAAAAATTCTCAAGAGAACAAAGAAGCAACTGCTATTTTGGCATCTTCGTCTTGTCGGTTGACCGAGAATATAGTTTTAACACTCCGTGCCATACCTCCTTCCCTGCCACCTACCCCCCAAACAACAAACACGCACATACCCTACATTAACCTTTCCATACAGAAGTTATCTCCCCGCTAACTTCATTTTTAGTGGCATTTTTTTTTTTTTGGTTAGAAGTCTGCATGATCGAGGGCAGCAGACGCCATCTACTATCTCCTTATCTCCCCTACACACAAAGAAGAATATCCAGGATGATGAGGCGTTACCTCATCGCTGTTTGTCTCAATGCTCGGCAATAGTAGAGGGGTGAGGGGGATAGGTGCTGAGGAGTCTGACCAGCATCTAGAAATTTCTAAAGGGACAGAGTCTCAGTAGCTGCAATGCCCTGTCACTGTTCTTTCTTATTTGTCAAATATGTCATCTTAGCAAGTTTTTTTGTTTTTTGTTTTATGTGCTTGATTTCTTGTCCTGCATCATCCATGTTTGGTCCTTGGGAATGGTGAAATAGCTGATGGCTTCAGCGAGTTCTGCTTCTTGCAGTTGTAGATCAGTGGCGAGGATGGGAGCGGGGACTACACTCGACTACCACACACACAAACACACTTTTTCAAAGTCCGCGGGTACAAGTTGAAGGTACCTGTGCTTCACCAGAGGCACCACTTCAAACTGCTCGTCTGCTCTTGTTTCTGATACCAAAGATCCAGCTGTTCTGAGAAGTTTGTAACATGGGGGGAGAATTTATTTATAGACGGTAAAACCTCAGCTAATGGAATTTCTCCCCCACATCCTCTCTCTATAGACTTTAAAGGGTTCAAAGCACTTATCACGCATATCAAAAAAGGCGCAGGAGGCAACATCGTTAGTCGGGTGAGCTTGGATGTTTGCCGACTCCACTTCCTTCTCCATCCTCCTCCTGTTTTTATATAGGGAAGCTGTGTTTCCAACACGTGTCTACAGCTTGACGCATCATCATCGTTGTGGTCGTCGTCGTCGTTGTGGTCGTCGTAAACATTTTTGCAACCAATCTTTTAAATAGTTCCAGTAAAAAATCATTTAAAACATTGTATTCTGTCCAAATTGTTTCCGCTTTTCAATGTCAGGAAGACAGAGATGAACGTTTCGTCTTCAAGTATTTAAGCAGAGTTGACGTGTGTATCAGTAAGAATGTGAGCTATAAATAGCTTACACTTTGTTTGTTTTTGTTTGGTTTTTTTTAGTCAAGTTTTCCCTACATTTTCTTGAATCATTCTTTCTCCCTGTCTCCCCCTCTAACACACTCACAGGGTAAAAGGCGGGCGGGCATCTCCTGCGGTTCCAAGAGCTTTGATGTAGACGATGCTTATTTTCGCCCATGTCTGTAGCGCCACCTGTCTCGATCTCTAGAAGATAGCGCGCTGCCACTTCAGTGCAAAAAAACAAACAAAAACAAAACCAACACACACACACACACAAGCTCTTCACATACTAAGGCCAATATTTTCCTTTTTCAAACTCTACAGATCATTTTCCACCTCGCACACCCTCTCTGTTCCAGGTTCAAAGAAGGAGAGATGGAGTGTGTGTGTGTAAAAGAGATGGTGGGAGGTGGAAAGAAAATGATGTTGAGTCGATATTATGTGAATAAACCACCAGCCTTCCATTTATCTCAGTTCATTGCGTTGTACTCTTGACAAGCGTTTCTCTAAAACTTTCTCGTGAGAGAGTTAGAGAGAGAGAGAGTGAGAGAGAGAGAGAAAGGTTGTCTGTCTGGCACAATGTCAACATCACTCAATGTCTCAGTACCCTTCACTTGTCTGTCTTGACAGGACTCTCATGGCTGATCACTGGCCCAGACCGAGCTAACGAGGGTAAGACGGAGGACGTCACGTGCCTTGCCTCCCTTTGAAAGTTCTCCTCAGTCACAAGATGGCTGACGTCTGTACAAAGTCACTGACAGCAACCGTGTGCAGCTAACGCTTTTCCCTGAGTTCTCCATTTTGCCCTGGAGAAACAACTTACCTTTCAAAACGGGGTCCCCAGACCGACATCGGACAGATGCATGAGACTAACATGCGATCAAAATAAAAACAAGAGAAAACTATTGTCAAACATAAGACCATTAGGTATAAGTTACATTGTATGTGACATCACGCTATTGTGCGGTGTGTGACATCACGTTCAAGTCGGGTGTGCGTTGAGTAGATGTTGGTGTTGCTGTTTCAGAGGAGTCGTGCAGCACCTCCCTCATGACTGACGACGCGGACCCCCTGCTTTGTCCCGAGGGCTTCTTCTGCAGCATCTTCGACCGCGGTGAACCCGACAATGGCATCCCGAACCAAGGCGTGTGCGTCAAAGTCACAGCTGACGATGATGGAAAAGAACAGATGCAAGCAGGTTTTCCGAAATGGATAAAAAAAAACTTCTCCTTTTAAAACCTCTTAAACTGTAGAGAACCTTTAGTGTGGAGCCTCAGGACAAAGCGATAAGCATGCTTAACCACCGCATAAACCTGTGAAGTGGCATTAATTCTTTCATTCCCTTCTTCCTTTTCTCACAACGGGGGAAGATAAAAGGAGAATAAAGCTTTCTTTCTATCTGTGATTTTCGCAGATGTTACTTGTTGGTGCAACTTGTGGGCTTGTGCTCTCCTCACAAAGGTTGAATGTCTGGCACTTTCTGTCTTGTCCAGATCTTCCCATGGCTGATGGCGCCTTGCTTGAGATGACACCAGGCGTCGTCCATGACAACGCCTGCGACATCGCCAAAGGTTGGATCCTGATTGAGGGTCATTCTGCGGTCGTGGAGGGCCAAAACTGGTCAGTTCTTGTTTTTGTGAAACATCTAAACAACCCTCAGACAAATGGTAGCAGCCTACTGGATGCGATTATTGCTGCTCCCCGCTTGCGTTTTTCCTTTTTGACATCGTCCTGACCTCTCCTACCTGATTACCTCTATTCATCTATCCTAAACCATAATTAATAGTTTCTCGCTGGCTACGTATGCGTTTGGTTAAATTAATTATTTAATGATTTGTCACAAGACTATGTTTCTTGATTTCTCTTTTCAACATTTGTTACAATTTTTTTCTGAATCCTCTATAATGGTATGCAATATATATTCTGTTATGGTAACCACCATGTCTTGAGTTATTAATCTGGAGTTAATCTGCGAATGTGAGCCACATTAGACGGACATGGAGTAACGGTCTTAATGTAATCTATCAGTTAAAGCAAACTCTGAAGGGGTCACGCCCTTTGTTATGATAAAGTCACATATACCTTATCTAATAAACAACTAAACAACTCTTTTCTTTTTTGTCAACTTTAGCTTGTGCAAAAACCGGAAACTGATCTGCAAGGAGGAAAAAGCAAGTGATGTGTGATGCTGGGAGTGACTCGGTTGTGTTTCCTTGAATAAGCAGCCCCAGCCTCCCAGTGCCTCCATGACACTCATTGTACATAGGCCCAGGGGCCGGTGCTACCAGCTTGATGAGAAATACGAATCGAGAAAGATTCACTGAGTCGTGAGTGGATGTTGGGATGGACTCTGGTTAGGGGAAGGGGGGTGGTTATATACATACAGCATACAATAGCCCTGCTTTGGAAGAATGGATAGTGGCAAAAGGTAAAGTGCTAGAGTCAGCTGATGTTATTTGTCTTCAAGGTGCTGGAGATCACAAGGTGGCACAGACCGAACACATGACTAGAATGGGACATTAGTGTAAAGGTTGACACAGCTTATTATTTCAATACACCAGCAAACACATGTGGTGACATGGCGTGGGACCTCATTTTGTTTTAAATGTTGCGCAAGACAAGGATATTATTAAAATGATTAAAAACATAATTATTTTGTTTTAAACACTTTGGTATGTATGTATGTGTATGTGTGATGCACATATTTAATTAAGTGGTTAGTGTGTCACCGAAATTGTAAGTACGAAAATTTAGATTGGGGAAACATTGTTAATAATAATAAAAACGCGATTTTCGTAGCGCATACCCACGCAATCTATGGGAGATAACTGCTTCGTTTGAATAGGTAAGTCGATCATGGATTATTTCCCGTTATCATGTGCGAGCATCGCTCGCGCACAGACACACCCAGCGAAATCAAGTATACAATAAAAGATTATAACAAATACAGGAAACGAAAAGATCTCTAATTTCAGAACATTCTTCGAAGTCGTATTAGTATTTATTTTAAATCTGCCAAAGAAGACGATCTCTATTTGCGAGTGAAAGAATGTATCGCCTTGGTGGTCGTTAGAAAAAGTAAACCTGGCTTACCTTCGCAGTTCTTGAAACTTATGGTAGATAGGAGAAAAAAATATTATATACTTAAAATGTACATCATACATATACGAGCTGATTATTTAGTGAACGAATCTCAGATAATCGTCGGGGCATTTACAATGAGAGGGTGAGAAGACTAATCCATAAGCTTTTGTTTGCTGTTATGGTCCTTAATACTCTTTTTTAACAACATATTAAGATACAAATACTGCACAGAGAGAGAAGCCTTGTCAAACTACTGGAATCTAGTTTCGTGTGTTCCCTAGAAGAGGTATAAACCATATAAGACCTATTCTACATTCATCAAATAAATTCAATGGCTTTTTTGTTGTTAAAGCTTTTCTTACACAAATATAGGATATAGAGATTAAATTTTGTTTCGATAATTTGATTCTTCCGTTTAGTACTTACCTCCTATGGTGGCAAGGATACAATAATTCAGAATATTTAATCAGCAGGCCCTTTCTTTGAAGTCGATAGACATTGCTATCGATGAAATTAAAGTAAATTATGAAGGATACAAACATTTACAACATATTTTTTCTAGGTATAAACTCTTTATTTCTTGATATACTTAGCCAGTAACACATATTCGGGTACCATCGGGAAACTAGGCAGCGTGACGGACAGGTAGGGATACGAAAACGCATAAAACATACACCCACCTCACACACACAGAACATACAAGATAGAAAGAAAAGAAAGGAAGAAATGAAAGGAATATCTATAGACTTCCTTTCTATCAAAGTTTCGCCATTTTCAAGCAATTGGATTTTGGCTGATGAATACCGACAGCGAAAGAAAAGGGTGTCTTACGACAGTGTGAATCACATGTTGTAGATGATAAAATAATATTTTAAGAAGTTCCCTACACTGTTGCACTTAGCATTTCCCAAAACAGTAAATGTCGTGGGGTACAAACTCTACACCTGACGGTTGGCCTACGTGAGTCTCCCCGGATACCCAGCTATGGTGTTGGGTGCGGGTGCACCATCGTCAGGCCTATCTCACGTACTTTGGTCTCTTACCTTTGCACGCGCTGTGCACGCAACGATGACATCATGGTCATTTTAAGACCTTCTGTCATATGTAAGACTTTGTCGACAATGTTCGAGATTTATTTTTTAAAGCAAAGAACTTCAGAGCCTCACTATTTCTGCATATCAGTATTTCAGACCCCCATTGCATATCATATTAGTATAGTGTTGTTGTTGATTTATGTCTGTGACCTGACCGCTGTTGACTATTCTATGACATTATGTGTGCGTGTGTGTGTGTGTGTTTGTAATCATGCTCCACACAAGTCATTGGCTGTATCGTTTTCCGGAAGCTCCTACTAGAATATCTGGATTTTTCTGTTCGTACCGGTGAGCACAATACACATCTAGCAATATCCGAACACCACGATGGACACATACAGCAACTGCTGTTATCCTCAGACCATGTACAGTCTACTCATTGCCGATGCTGCTGTTGCAATAGTGATGCCGATGTTTATAAAGATGCCATCTCTGGAAAGAGTGTTAGCACACCTGTTCGCATCCTCCAGTCGTACTCCGTTCATGTAAATCTCTGTTTTGTTGTTGCCGTTGGTGGAAACAATGTTTTTCCTTTTGTCAGTCCTGGTCCCCATGTCTCATGTATTTACCCTGTTTGTCATTCTGTTGCTAAGATAGCAGATTCATTAGCAAACATACTAATAACAAGGATTGGCTGTTTTGGGTTGGGCGAAAATGAAGTCTCATTCAGACACAAATACCAACCTCTCTTGCAAAAAGCAAAGCGGTCGCTCGCGTTTCACCGAGTGCTGAGGCTATTTTGAAACCATCTCTCGTCAATCAGGTTTTTTTTTCTTTCTCTCTTACACATATACACACACATACACACCGATGATGCACATGTACGAACATCAACACAAACACACAGTCCTTTATATCCCAACCCCTTGCAAAACTTGTCTTGTCATGTCTGCTTACTTTTCCTATTACAGGGTTACAGCAGATACCATTGTGACAATTGCTTTGAAGTTAACTTTTCTCTTGTATCAGCTTCTGTTTTGACATACTTGTCTAGGGCTAGGATATTAAAACCAGTACAGGTGCTGATAATGTCAACTATATTATATTACAAGAAGTCTTCATCGTGATTAGTGTTGTTGTTTTATCCTTGCTGTAGCTAGAGTAGTTGTTGATGTCACCACCTCGCCCAACATCCATTATTTCACCTCTATCTCCACATCTACACCCCGCCAACACCTGCTGTCACTCAGACCCCTCTTTACCTGCAAATGTACTGTACCACCTCATGTGACCTACTAACTACCCCGGGTACACGTGACTGCCGGAGGGTCAGCGAGTGACAGAAACAAAATTTATTCACATTCTAGTCTGCGTGCTACCGGCACTATCGCCGCCAACCCTCAAATAATAAAAAACAAAACCACTCTAAGCATGGAACAGTAGCCTAGCTACTAAGCATGTCGGACAAAGAGCAGACATTCTCGTAAGAATTATTAATGGAAGGTAGAGATTGGTAACACGAAACATGTACATTGCTGTGTAAGCTAACGTATGTGCTTTCGATAACAACTATAATATTCTTGTGTACTTTGAAGCACGAATGAGATAACAGGTTTTTATCTCTAGGAATAATTTCACCCCGACTTTATTTCATTTAATTTTCACTTAACCATAATATATCTCCAGAAGAGTTCAATTTCATTTTAAACAATTGTTTCTTATATTTTTAATAAGTAAGTAAAGATTTACATATATAATGTCAAGGAACAAAAAGTGGTTTCCATGCTTAATGCACGGACTGTGAGAAGTGAAGATCATCACCTGATTTATTAACAGCCTTGTCATGATAAACCAGGTTCGTATTCCCTGCTACATGGACAGGTTTTTTTTTCTCTCAAGTCTCCCGATTGAGCCTCCAGTCTACGAAGGACTCCAAATGTAATCTCAGTGAGAAGTTTTCTATAGCACAGGGATAAGTAAACATGTCTTCAGACTTTGGTTTCTTTGCTTCGAAGAGAGTTAATGTTGCAGGAAGGCACTTATCTCTCACCAGCGAGAGTTTTGGTGAGCATTTGTATAGCCGCTCAGGTCAACTGACATTACAGCAATGAACAATGGTCGTAGCAAATACTGGTAGTGAACTAACAACAGTTAATTACTGTGAGGTAAAGTTACAAGATGTAAGTGTAGTAAGCTATCCTCACAGCAAATACTAGTTTACAGTGATGAATACATCAAGAAAGCGAGTGGACTCACATCCCATCTTAGACATGCAACGGACACCTGAAGTCAGACGAGAACTGAAACTAATGACAGTGAAAATGATTTATAGGGCGGCAAACGTAAAATTACATTAAATAAATGTCAATCTAAAAAATGACAAAGCTGGTGGACTGATAATACAAATAAGGTTACCGACTTTTAAACTTTAGTTTCATGATAAAACGAAGATCTGTTAAGTATACGATGTATCATCTGTGGGTGCACCGCGAGGTCGTCATGAGGTTGGTGTTGGCATTAGGAGTTTTGCGCATGCGCAGTAATCGTCCAAGTCATTGCCAAAAAAAAAAAAAAAAAGTAGCAGTCGCCACCCGGGGTGGGATGCCATCAGGCAGTCAGCCAGGAGATTGCACAGTGCGAGGTAACCAGGTGGGACTACAGTGGGTGCTGCTTGTCTCCTGTATAACGGAAAGTGACGGCGGACTTCGTGCATTCGAATGCATGTAAGTATTTATGTACGTATGTATGTCTGTATGCTTCAGTGTAGATGGTAGTCAAAGAGTTTATAAAATCCTTGATCACACTTGTCAGTTTAAGAAACGTTGATATTTCCTTTCAAAAAGTCTTTAATATTTCATTAAAAAAATCTGTGATATTTATTTTTAATGCTTTTATTTTATGCTACTTCGAGTGACTCAGAATGCAGGTACAAGTTCCTATCTCTAAACAAATCGTCTTCATCGCCGGTTATTTTAATTCTGTTTTTTTTTAAATTTCTTTCAGAAGACTGAGCTCTAAAGGCACACATCTTTGCCTGGAGAACCCTTAACATAGAAGGTAGTATTTAAACTTTGAATTTTTTTTATTTTGTTTTATATTTTATCTTGGTGTGTGTTTCCCACTTGTTGCTGTGTAAGGTGTTCAGAGGGTTTAACAATACTTAGCTACTGCTGTCAGAGCGAAAGTATGTTGGCAACAACAAATGATTTCATGATTGTCTTCTGAATACTTATGTGCACACTGCTACTTACACAGAAGTAAAACATCGAAGAAAGCTAGACGAAGCAGGGTATGGGCAAAAACTATGCACAGATTATGTTCGTGATTTTTTTTCTTGTTTATTTCTTATTGTGTTTTCTTCTTTTATTTTTGTTTTTTATTTTTTGTTTCTTGTTCTTTTTTTTTGTTTTTGTTTTTGTTTTTTTTTCTCTTAGGGTTCTGTAGTTGCTCTCGGACGCTCTGTTACGTTTTAATCTACTTCGTCGAATATCTCACGGTCTGTCTGTTTATCTCTTTCACCATTCTTCCTACCTCTGTCTGACAGCTGATTTTCTTTTTCTTGAGTGTATGTACTATTTGTTAAAATAGACATTGCTTTACGGCAATCATTGGCATCCTAACCGAGAAATCCGAGCTGCCAGTGATAACAACAGCACTATGTATCTTTATCTAGATGCTCGTTGTCAGGCTGTGGTCTCACAGATTGTGATAATGTTTACAGGTGTCAAGCATGGGAAGACACTGTGCACTTATCCTTCTCTCCTTCTTCGTTTTCGTCTCTTCTGTAACATCGGCGAATGTCGTCAAGAGGGCAGCGAATATGAACAAAAGCGAGACCTTCTGGGACGAGGATGAAGAGGACAGAATTATGCTCTTTGCAAATATGTTGGCGGCAAACAGAGAAAATACTGACAGGGTGAGATGTTGTAGATTGTAAAGCAATGTGCTAGTTGGAGAAAGGAAAGACTAGAGACACAATAGATAGACATCACGATGGAGAACGAGCAGACACAGAAGGTAGAAAAGTTGTGAAAATATATACGTGAACAATTCAAGTTATTCTATGGGTTTAAATAGAATAAAATGATCTTAAAAAATTGGTGTAACTAGCAACGCACTGACAGAAGGAAAGAGGAAAAAAGGACAAGTTAACACACATGGAGAAAAAAAATAATCTGTCTGCTGTGTTCTAGCTTTTCAATATCGCCAAGTCCTTGCAATGGCTGACTGATGCGACAAACGGCAACCCCAAGGGTGGGGCCTTGATGCCCACGGTGCTGGACTTCCTACCCCAGATACTGCAACACGACCTGACCAAACTCGTGGTCCTGACCACCCTTGACGAGGTCTCACGGGTGGAGGTACCCCAGGCGGTGATGCAGGCCATTCAGCAGCAAGCCGTTGCTGAAATCAAGGACCCAAACTCCACACTCGTTCCGCAGAGAATCCAGGCACTGGTAAGAAGTTGATGATAAAGGCATGAAAACAGGAATGCAACAGTAGTACAGAAATACATACAGAAGTAAAGGAATACACACAAAACTTATGTGTCGATCGATGTATGAATGTACATAGATAAATATGTGGTAGAAGAGCTGTTTCTGGATTACCTCCTGCTTTGTTAAGAACTCTACAAATTTATTTCAGATACATTTGTAATGAGATGACCAATGATTATTTCTTTCTGTCTTCATTCTGTGAGGTCAACAAATCCACACACTGTCTTTTCCTTTAGTCTTCCGTTGTCAAGACGACCCAGGCTTTATGTCTGTATTCTCTTAAGATCACACAGTTCACACTTTCATGTTATTATTATCTTCAAGCACATCTACACTAGTCAGTGTTTACTTTCTTTATTCCCTCAGGCCACCCAGTACACTCTTGGCCATGTCCAGTGGCTCCGGGCGTTGCGAAGAATCGTCATGCGCCTCAACCCCAGAGGTTTCTTGCCAGACCCCAGCAAGACCAACAGCACCGTCAACCCGCAGTGCTTCAGCGACACCATGGACTTCGTCAACGCCATCGCCGGGACTCAGATGATGACCGACAACCCCATGGACCTCAACTTCACGGACTACGGCTGGGTCGTGTCGAGTGAGTAGCTGCTGTCTCCTGAGCATCTTCGTGCTCATTGTACTTGCATGGCAAAACAAACACAATTATCTTTTTCTCTTCTTTTCGATCACATGTTCTTGATAAAATATCAGCGTGCACCAGTGATACGAATAAAGCAACTTAGCAAATCTGATAAAGTTATAAGTCGAGAGGTACTTGTAGCTGAAAATCACCGACAAGGTATATTTTCGAACTCGGCTGACATCAGTTTCAACCACAGAAAGATGTTTGACCCAAGTGATGTCCTCTGTTCAAAAGGAAGCGATAACAATATATCTTCCTACTGAGCTGGTGACATTGATGTTCTGTGCAAAATCCTTTGGGTCAAGTTTTAACCCTCGCTTGACCTGTTCACCGTTTTAAAACATTTCTTCTCGTAATCTTTATCAGTATTAGGTCTTTCCTTTCCCTGTAGATTGTTTGATTATGTCATTTAGCTTACTGACATCTAAGATTCTTAAAGCGTTTCGTCGTTTAAATAGTGATTTAATTTGATAATCTTTTTTCATGTTTATCATT
Source organism: Pomacea maculata (assembly GCA_004794325.1). Lineage (NCBI taxonomy): Eukaryota > Metazoa > Mollusca > Gastropoda > Architaenioglossa > Ampullariidae > Pomacea > Pomacea maculata. Next base: position 733,775 of record SRHC01002350.1, on the reverse strand, counting down.
TCTTTAAATCGAATTTTGCTGATGACATGATGTTCTTCCAAAAGTTCTTCTCATTTCTTCAGCTTTGGTTTGTATGTAAACTTTTTATGCTAATATATAAGGTGTCTCTTAGGTCATGATGTGAGGGTTTATCAATCAGAAGGATTCGCGAACTTGTAAAGAATGAGTATGAACAGTAGGAAGGGTGCAGGAAGGGTTCAAACTAGGAAAATAGAAGAAACAGTGCGGGGACAGAATTTTCTGTTGTCTTACCATGTGTACGTGCAATAAGCTGCAGTGACCACGAGCTTCACAATGTCATTAAGTGGCAGAAATTTTTCTCTTGATTCATTCTTTTGCTCTATTTTTCCTTCTCTTTTCTCTCTCTCTCTCTCTCTCTCATATCTTTCTCACACAGACAGATCGAGAGTATGAATTCTAAATTAAGAATGTTTGACCTACCCCCGACCTAATTTCCCGTACCACATTTCTACCTTTACCTGAATTGCCTTTGTCCCTTCTTATCATAGTTTTCACAACAGTTCTTGAGAGGAAAGCCTTTTGCAAACCAAAGTAGCATTAAACATAAGTTACTGCTCTCTACAAGCCTGGTTACCTTTGACCCCTCACCCACCCCACCTTGCTCATGATGGGACCCACTCCCGATTTCTTGAGTACAGACTAACCCTCCCCCTCACTCACCTATCCCGAATGTCTACTACAGGTCTACTGCAACGGGTTGGGGACTAAATGCCACGAATGTTGCTGTTGTCAGGAGGGATCAGTGGGAGAAGAATAGCCTCCTTCTCCCCCATACTTTTATCTATCTGTATGTCTAGATATAAGGCTCGCCCTCGTGTACGTGTCTGCGGGGGATGTGGACTTTGTTCAACACTTGCTCTTGTGATCAGAGTGACACACGGGTCAACTATCTGGGGAGATCGGTTGATTTACATTTTTCTGGGAGGAGTGGGGAAGGGCTGGGGCTGTTGGTGGTAGTTGGGGTCAGTGGAGGTCAATGTTTTAGTTATTTTAATTTAAACATTGTCACGAAACTTAAACTACAGTTTACTGTCTATTCAGATGAAGATAAGTTGACTAAACTAACAACTTACCAGTCTCTTGGTAGAGCAGAAACACTACTACAAATGACAGCAGTAGATGTTATTGGCACCATGCAACCTTCCAGGGCGATATGATATCTTACTAATGAATGCAGCAAAACAGTTAACAATTATCAAAGTCACCATTTAGAATATTTTCCACATACTACTACTCCATCAGTAAAATTAAAAACAAAATGTTAATGCTTCAAGCCCTCAAGGTGTCTAGACTTACAGCTTTTGAGCCCTGCATGCAAAAGAAGCAAAATAAATCTTTTAAAAAATTATATCAAATTGAAATCGAACATAAATGATGCTGATGTATGTACACACTCGATTGTTTGTTATTCTTAGGAGTTCAAACAGGGCTTTAAAGCTGCCAGACTGTCGGCTTGCTCTTTGTCCTTTTATCGCATTCCCGACCCCAGGTAGGGGTCTCAATGTGTGTCTGGGTCGCGGGACCACAGGTGTGCAGGTGTTAACTTTTCTTTATCTCGGCATCCAGCCCTGCTTGCTGCACCCTCATCACCTTGCTTTGCTCTTGTTGAGGGCTCAAGATGCTCTTTGTGCAGAAGACATACTTACTAACCAATCAGCTAAAAAATATTTATCACTAGCAACATTTTTATTCGTTCCTTCTACAAAGTATAATCATCCAAAGTTTGTGAGAATACGGGTCTCACAAAATCTATCTTACCCAAAGACCCAATAAGATATTTGTAGTTCCTATTTTTCATTCCAATTTCTCTTCATATGTCGAGTGTTCTTTCTTGTGATATCCGTTAATTCTTTTCTTTTTTGTCTTGGTGCTAGCCCTTCACAAACTAATGTAAATCCAAGTTCTTGCCCGGCGGCACGCATGCACCCTGAACTATGTCCCTTAACCTTGGACTGTGACCTGTCCTCTATGTCAACATGTCAGCAGGACTTGTTCATCTTTAGAAAGCGAGTTCAGCCCAGATAACCGAGAATTTCATTTTCACATGTAACTGTAGGCAAAGTTTGGTCAATGTGCCACTCAGCGAACTATTTATTATGTTTTATTTCCCTACCAGACGCTTACAAAAATATCAGACAAAACCCACAACATTCAGTAATCGGCATAATTGCAAAATCATACAGTAAGAGATGTATCTACATATAAATCACTATCATAAAAAGATAAATTTTAAACTGAGGCAGTAAGGTAGAATTGTATACCCTATTAACGGTAAACGCAGATTTTTGTGAACAGACCTAAATATTGCTTATGACCATACCCCGAAATCCACGGAAAGAAAGAAATATCAAATATATAAAAATTTAATCAAAGTTTTTGCTTTAATTTATAATTGTTCAGTTGATATAATACACTACATCGCGAGATGAGTCACGTTAGAGAGGACTGAACTGATTTTAATAATATTTCTAAAATTAGTTTCACGTGCACGTGACTTGCGAGATGATTAAGTCCGATATCATCCTTCAGAGGGTTGTGGAGCAGATTAGAGTGTCGGTGACCTTTTGACCCGCATACCTGTGTCTTGGACCATTTGTCTAACATCCCGCCATCGTCACAACAGTCGTCGTCGTTGTTTGGTCGTGAAGGAGGCCTACGAACTGGTTATCACATTCTTGATGTTAATGGTGCTTGATTAATCATTCACACCTTAATCATGTTTCACCTGTCAGCCCACTCAACACCAGTCTCACTCACACCTGGTCAGACGTTTTGTCGTCACAACAAACACTCATCAGTGCGACTGTACCTGTCGATGATAGCACCTGGCCCAGCAAACCCACATTCTGGTCAAACTGTACTCAGGACAGGTCTTCGAACATTTTTCTGCTCACTCTATCTCAGACACTCCTTAATAAGAAATGCTGAAATCTCTGTCATCTTGAATAACTTCCTGAATTGTGGCTAAATTCCATTAAAAATATTAAATATCAATAACATAAAGATTTAATCAAATTGTAGCCTATTTTCAGTATCACCAAGGGTATCCATGAGGTCAAGCAACAAATAAAACCCAGTGATCATTTATAACATCAGCAGGTCTAATTTAATAATAATAATAAAAATTGAAAAAAAAATAGTTATGGGATGGAAAGCGCAGTTGGAGGATAAAGAAGCAATAAGTCCTTGAAATGCAGTAACCAAGCAAACATCAAAGAGAAAATCTTAGGAATAATGAATAGATACAAATACGAAGAAATGAAAGAGTAGAGGGCAAAGGCGGACATTTGTATCAACTACTTATGGAAGAAAAGTCTTTCATTTCAATTCAAGATGGCATTTTGTTTATGTGCAACGCATTAAAAATGGAGTTGCTGTCTCTGCTTTTATTCCATACTATTCCCCATTGGTCCTTCTGTTGATTCTTGAGAAGTCGGTTTAAAAACCACTTAAACTTTTCTTTATCTTCCAATGAAGGTTTTTCCCGATCTGACCTCAAAATATCCTTTGACTGTATTCAGGACAGTTTATCTACCAGTACTGACAAATTATCTGTGAGCTATCAGAACAAAAATGTCATTTACTTGGTTAAATGTCAAGTGGGTTTCTGATTAAAGAAATTTAAAAATAAAGATTACCTCTGCAGCCTTGACATACCTTTATTGTATATAATAAATATAATCGGTAACCACGTCCATCTTTTTCTACTCCTCTATCAATAAATACAAAGAAATTGTAAAATACTGATACTGCTGCTATTAGTAGTAATAATACAATAATATGTATACCATATAGAAAGATTCATCGAAAGTTTATTCTCTTTCTACATATATATATATACTTCTGTATATACTCCCCCCGTCTGCTACCTCTCTCCCATTGTAAGCGTGTATTCTTAGATCGTTGTGTTTGTCAGTTCGTCTGTATGTGTGTATGTATCTGCATGTGTCGTGTGTTTATTTCTACAAGTTTTATTTCTTCCACACATGCTTTAACTCAATATAATAAATAATGAAAAATGAAGCAAGCAAACAAATAGTAGAGTTCGTGATTTACATGAACATAAAGATGATGAGGTGACCACACGCCATGTTTTGCTTGTGTCTAGTGCTGGACAGCTTCGGCAAACCGTCGGGTGGGATCCTGAAGGGTGCGGTGCACTTCGTGGGCTCGTACGAGGAGTGTCACAGCGTGCATGCATACATACCCGCCCACCCAAACATGACCCTTGGCTCCGTGCCCCACAACTACGTCACTGAGTTCGACACGCGCTTCTGTCGGGTGACCTTTAACCTCCCCGACAGCTTCACGAAGGGTCTTGGAGTGGTGAGCGTACCAGTGTGTGTGTGTGTGCGTGCGTGAGTGTGTGTGAGAGAGAGAGAAAGAGAGAGACAAGACAGGTTCCACTACATACATAAATCTGTGAAATTCATTTTTCTTTCCTTAAACTAATCATAGATATTTTAATGAGCTTCCCATTGACTTGATGAAATAAAAGTCTTTTCTCTTCTTTTCTCTAATAACATAATATGTGCAACCAAAATTTTCAGATATTTTCACGATCTTTAAAACCCGCCTCATGCTTCTCGTGTGCCTTCCGTGTTACTTCAACAAAAAGGTTCTGTCCGTTCGTCTCTCCTCGTAGAATTAACTTTCTGTAAGTCAGAACCCTTTCAGAGGTTTGTCGATTGTCACGTGACCCTACACGTGTTGCAGGACACACGTGGCATCACCCTGCGTCTTCACTGGGGAATGTGTTTCCCGGCAACGTGCCACAGCAGTGACGTGGCGTCCATGATGGAGTGGCGTGAGTACTTGTGCATGGTGTGGTGGTCAGCGTGTCTGTCTGTCTGTCTGTCTGTCTGTCTGTCTGTCTGTCTGTCTGTCTGTGTGCGAATCTGGGAGAATTTTATGTAAGTGTATTTAAAACTGAGAATTAAGATTTGAATACAAGAAAAAAATTCATTCCTATTTTGCTAAATATTAAAGCTTTTTCATGCTGAGTTCGTTTAACGGGAAATAGATAAAAATACATTTTATTACATAAACTCTCCATCGTCTTCTGCCATTCTTTAAATTTCATGTTTATTTTCCTATTTTTGTATAAGTGCCACCAGTCGTTATAAACGAACTGTTTGTCTTCTGTTTGTTGTCATCGTGGACACCACACCTAGGAAAAAATCGTTTGTTTCTTATATCCCTCTTGCTAGAAACATAGATTGAAGAACCACGCCTGTGTTGTTTTTCCGGAAATCAAGTATATAGTCAGCCACAATATAATTAGAGGATTGTCTTAGGACGGTTTGAAAAATAGATAATGTGCATTGCCAGCATCTTCAGCACACAGATCATTGTCAAAGCTAGTTGATAATATTATCTGTTAATACTAGTCTGCTGGGGATAGGGTGGGATCGTCATTGATTGATATGTCAACTACTGTGACAGATTGACATTATGTATGTTATAATGTGTCTCCACAGTCTAATTGTCATCTATCTGTCATTCACAGAGTTCTTAGAGAGCTACAACTTCACTGTCCACACCGTCATGTGTGCTGAAGAGGACAAGCTGGAGGAGGACGCATCCGCCATTGTGGCCATGTGAGTGACATCTTCACACTCAGGGAAATGTCATTCATCGGGATTTTCTGTCAGGAAAAAGAAATTTTATTTCTCACACTATTTGTATGATGTTTGTCTTTCCGGCATTTACTTTTTCTGTCTGTTGACCTGTAAACGTGAACCCTGTTGTCATTAGGAACTTTATTTACAAAAAACATAGGAATGATATGTCATCAGTGTATCTATCTTTATCACAGTTCAAAATTTTGATGAAAAATAATAAAATATTGTCTTTTCCGTGTAGTGTTATACTTGCCTGCCTTACTGGCATAGCGGTTCTGTGTACACTGATTGAGGCATGGGTCATCTTCTACAACAACAACTTTGCCAAAAAGTCGCCCTCACTGCCAAGCACAACAAACAACGGGACCACTGAAGGTGTTTATGAAAACGCTGCTTACGAACCTGGAGCAGAAGGAAACGGTGAGTAAATCATGTAGTGCTGGTGATATATTTATTAAAAACCAAACAGGTAAATGCTAGTTCCATACTTTTTGTGACAGAAATGTTCAATATTCATAGGAAAGTACAACGGAAAAGAACAAATAACAGCTACCCGTTTCTCTAATTTCTTCTCTAACCCGCAGTGTTTTCTCTGTATTTTTAGCAGTTTGAATTAATGGTCCAGATACATTTGTTTTGTGTCATAGGATACACATCTATTGGCAAGCCAGTGCCTGTCCCAGGGGTATCGAAGTCTGACGAGGGAGTCGTACCTCTAGGGTATGTACCCCACAAAGAGGCAATTCCATCCTTCAGTGAGCAGATGGTACCACCGGAAAAAGAACAGTATGAAAAAAGTAGTCCACCTGCTTATACGCCTAGTAAACCAGCAACTCGGGAAAGGCAAAAAGAGTCAGGTGACAGACATCATCCACTCTCTACCTTTTCAAATCATCTTGGTCTGCCTGTCTGTATATTTTGCTCTGCCTACCTGCTGTTTCTTTTTCAACTCTATATTTGAAATATTCTGAGAAGTAATTGTCTTTGATTTTTTATATATTTTATTTATACTCCAATTGATTGATATGTGAAATGAATAATCACAGTTGTGGAATACAAGAAGTGTAATATTTCCATGGAATATGAGTTCAATGTGTCTTCGCTGTTTCAAGCGACTGAAACGAGTTGTCAATGAAATCTTACCTGTGATATTCTTGCAATTTCTGAATATCTTCATGTGAGGAATGTTTTTTGATTCTCAGTTGCCATGCGTCTGGTCAAAGCGTTTTCCATGGTGACCAACATGCCCAAGATACTGAGTGGCAAGAAGAGTGCTAACTCCATTCACTGTCTCCATGGCATCCGCTTCTTCTCCATCATGTGGATCATCCTCGGCCACACTTACAACTACGGAGTCATCAACGTCACTGAAAATCCAACCACAGGTATAAACTTAAAGCACATTAGCGTAGATAGATAAATGTCATTGTGGACATCCTAAATACAAATAATTTTATACAAATACCTTTCGCATGCATATATATATATTTAGTACGCGTTTTGAAGACTTTTTTAACAGACGTACGAAGACAGCCGAAGTATACAGATTTTATATTTAAGATTATTTCTAATATTTCTGTTTATTGTGAAATGTAGAATGTTTATTTTTGACCTGTTCATTTCGTAGAGAACCTGGTTGATGCCGACAAGTTCTTCAAGCGCTTTACCTACCAGGGTGTCATGGCGGCCGGTTTTGGTGTAGACACATTTTTTCTTCTCAGGTAATTATGTGTTTGCATCTTTAATTTGTTTAGTTTATTGTCCAGTGGAAGAAAGAGGTTGAAGTCAAAATACACGAAGTCAAAGTGATAAAATTGTCAAACACCTCGATTTATGCGAAATTGTAATGCATGGGCATGAGACCTTGAGAGACCTGTCTAAAGACAATTAAAAAACAATAATTTATATTGTACTGTAGCAAAGTTAGAAATAATCGACAGATTGTTTTTGTTATTTCTTCTTTGTTTTTATTGTACATTAGTGCCCCTCATAAGTAGAATATTCAATTATAAATTTGGTTGTCGATGTACAGTCCAGTTAACAAATCATTAATTTTTCCAGCGGTTTCCTTGTCTGTTATCTGACCATGAAGGACCTGGCCAAAAGAAAAAGCAGTATTGGTTACTGGGTGATGTTCTACGTCCACAGGTTCTGGAGGTAACATCAAACAATTATATCCCAACACCCACTCACTCCTACACACAAACACGTGCGCAAACACACGAAAACACCCTTTATCATTCCTTTATCACCTGGAACTCTGTTGAAGAAGTCATCGATGATCGTTCAGTAGAAGTGGCTTGTTCAGTTTATATTTTATGGTCACCTTAGAGCCCTAAATTTTATAAATAAATGTGACATATTTTCAATGTAAACACATGCGTACACATATTCCAAGCTTATGTAAGAGAGGGTCACGTGTTGCAGACTGACTCCCATCTACATGATCGTGTTGATGATGTTCGGGTGTCTGTACACTTACCTTGGCAAGGGGCCACTGTGGCCTGAAAACCTGCCGACCGCCTCCAACTGTAAGGACAACTGGTGGACAAACTTTCTGTATGTCAACAACTTCGTCCATGTCGATGATCCGGTAAAGGAAAAGATATTTTTATTTTCATTTGTTAAATGTATTTTGATGGTGGTTGTTCTGCTGTCATCTTGTTTGAGAACTGTTACTGGATTGAAACTATTATAGTCTAGACCGAAACATCGCGAAATTTGGGAAAACTGATTGAAGTTCACATGATTGTCTGCTGATTTGGTTTGTAAGGGTGGAGGTTAGTGTGGGTGTTTATTGAAAAGGTTGGTGGGAAATACAGCCGTGTACTTAGAGGCTATGATTAATATATTCGATGAAAAAAAAAATATTATCGAAAGCATTGAGAGTGATAAGTATTTCGTTGCTCGAACAAGTCTTTCATATTCTAGCGAATGCAACAGTTTAGGTTAACTCCTAATAAGATTCAATGTTTTAATCTGCTTCATTTTAATTCCTGTTTATGCTTTTCACTAATGAAGTGCATGGGGTGGTCCTGGTACCTGGCTAACGACATGCAGTTTTACTGGATTTCTCCTATCTTCCTTCTGCCTCTCTTCTAGTAAGTACTAATCTTGAGCTGATTATTTGTTTGTTGTTGTGTGTTTGTGTGAGAGAGAGTGATTGTGTGTGCACATGCGTGTTTGTCTATACAATTAAAATCAGCACACATAGGTACACCTACTTACACTCACAGGCAAGCTCTCTCTCTCTCTCACATACATTGACCTGGAGGTCACATCTCAGTTGATCTGTTGTCATCTACAGCATCAGTTCTGTTGGCATCACCGGCATTCTCATGCTGGCGGCCGGAGGAATGGCTTCAGCATTTTATCAGGAGTGGAAATACCGAGGAGACCTGTTCTCGTGAGTTTAACATCTCTGTTTGTCTCTCTGGCTTAGAAAATTAAATTGCCCTCTCTATCTTTTTGCTAACAAATCATTTTGCTCCAAATTTTGTGAGAAGTGTTCTACATCCTCCTCCTCCTCCTCCTCCTCCTCCTCCTCCTCATAATCATCATCATCATCAGCTGTAGCCAGTTCCTCTATGACGAGTGCTAAGAAAGGTGAATTATTTCTGTGCAGGATGCACGAGGACAGCGGGTTCTGGGACGAGGTGTACATCAAGCCCTGGTGCCGTGTGTCGGCCTACTGCGTGGGGCTGCTGCTGGGCTACATCTTCTACAAGAAAAAGAATCCCACTATTAGGCTGGTGAGTATCGGCTACTACTGCTACATCCTGTTCTGATATCTCACCATTACCTCCCGTCTCCAATTACAGAATTCAGCAAAGCTTTCTATCCTAAACTAACTCTAAACTTACATCTTTCAAACAGCGCCCGCTCCCTCCTTTCTCTTTTCTGGGATTGTAATTGTGAGGAACATAATATCTAGAAAGAGGGAAGAATGAAAAGTGATGATGATGATGATGATTATGATGATGATCTCGTGTGCAGTCTGTAGCAGTTATTGGCTGGCTGTGGACGTGGGCTGTGGGTTTTCTCCTGTGCTACATCACCTTCAGCAAGCGGCGGGAGGACGGCGAGGACTGGCCGCGCTGGTTCGAGTCTGCGTACGAGGCTTTCGGCAGGCCGCTGTGGGCATTGTGTGTGGCCTGGATTATCTACGCCTGTCATTACAACAGGGGAGGTAAGCGACACGAGTTGCCTCCCACTGGACCACGATTTTGATTAAATACACATACGGAAGCTAAAATTATTGTCAATGACGTTTTGGAAAGGAATAATAATAATAATAATAATAATAATAATAACGAAAACAATCATAAAAATAATAATTTGATCTTATACTTTAATGTGGTGAGCGAAACATTTCTTACACAAAAACTTCATAACTTGTATGACGTATTACTTCTCGTCACTCCATTACCGATTAAATAATAAAAATAATAAAGTCCAACAACTAGTAAAACAAAATTTCATGTAAGTGCAGCATAAAGCAGCGTTAATAAACAATGCCATGAAGAACATCAGATCCATGTAAGGAATGCCACATACATGACTTTGTTTTTACTCCTCAGGGTTCATCAACTCTATCTTAAGCTGGGAAGGTTTCCTCCCCTTGTCACGCCTGACCTACGCCGCCTACCTGCTGCATCCCATCATAATGATGCTGCATGCTTTCAGCTGGAAATCCTTGATCTACATCGACGACTTCAACATGGTTAGTTTGTTCATCTCTGTCTCCGCAATGTTGAAACTGTAATAATTAACAGCTGTTAATTGCCCAGGGGTCACTTTATAGCCGAGTGCATAGAGCACCAGCGTGTCGGTGTTGATATTAGCTACTTTGCTACCAGTATTGTACAGAGTACATCCCTCCTCCCCATACTAACCCAGTTGAGAAAGTATTGGACTCTGAGAGGGTCGGGAATGCAAGACAATGAGTGAGAACAGATGGGTGCCTCCTCTTGATGAGTAGGTCTCCTGTATATTGGTGCCAATAACTAATATTTTACATTGCCTTGTTTGATTTGCCATATTTATAGAAGAAAATTTCCTAATTGCATTTCTCAAATTAATTATACAAATATAACAGTATTGTGGACGCTGCTGCAATTTTATTTGAAATCCTGTTGTAGATATACCTGTTCATGGGCCACACCGTGACGACCTTCTTGACTGCCTTCTTCTTCTCCACCTTGTTCGAGGCACCTGCCTTGGCACTGGAAAAGCTGGTCTTCCGCCTCCACTGATCGTTTGAAGATAGATAACACAGACAAGTGTGAAGACGATACACACCCTGATCGTCACATCCTCTGTCAGTTCAACTTGGGGTTTGTCAGGGTGGGAAGGATGCAGCAATATGACAGCTTTCACTTGCCTGAGTTTCTTTTGTTAAAATCTCTCATCATCAGAGGGCAAGATAATGATAAAAAAAACTTAGAGCTGAAATTAGAAAGATGGTGTTTCCTTACGAAGTAAAAAAAAAAAAAAACTACAAATGTTGACCATTATCTGGAAAGTTTGAAAGTCAGCGCCTTTTATTAGCAACCCTCGTCATCAGAGTATTTTTGAGAGCGAAAAGATTAATGATTGTCTCTATAGGAGGTTTATTTTCGTCTGGTACTGTCTTCTAAGAGATATATTGATACACTGGGAATAATTGAGTAGAGGTAGGATGTTTTAGAAGCTTTTTTGTGAAACAAGCCCTGCATCCTGCTGAACAAAAAAAAAGTGAAAAAAGTATTCTGAACAAAACTGTTTTAGAATAAATAAATGTCACAAATTCTGTACAAACTGTGTGATGGACTAGATCTGTGTTGTTTTATTGTCTTCAGCATTGTGTAAACTTTTATTATGTATCATTCACAGGTGAGAAGAGGAGAGAAAGTTGTGTGTAGCTGTAGCCTAGTGTTTTGTTGTCTTTGTGTAATAGTGTGTCAGCTAGCATGGTACATGCCACTGATGTTTGTACAAACTGTGTACATCATTGTGTATCAGTCAGCACGTGCAATCTGATATGTCAGGCTTATTGTGTAACATGATGTTCAGATGAGTTAACGATAACCATGTGTAGACTACAGCAGCAATGAGAATGACGATTAGGGAGCTAAATAGTTGAGCAAGAAAATCATACAATGTAAATATTTATAATTGTAATGCATTATTATTATTATTATTATTATTATTATTATTATTATTATTATTATTATTGACTAACTAAAAGTGTTCTTTTTGGCTGAAGTCAGGATGGATGACAACAATACGTTTAACCACTAAATCGTTAACTATACTAATATATGGATGTAGACTTAATAGAAGAGTTATAACTGAAACATAAACTCTAATTTGCATTTCTATTATTATTGATGTTGGTGTTGATGTTGATGTTATTATTGCTATTGTTATTATTATATGTAAAGTTACTGTATATTTTAAATGTGAACGCTGTCTCTTTTTTTAATAAAGAAATCATATTTATTGATAGAAAGTGTTGTCCTTCATTGTAATATGGAAGTAAGAAGGTGCACAACAACGATAATAAATCATCGCTGAGGCTGTGGACGCCATCCGTGTTCCCTCCATCATCTTCACTGACTCATAATGTCTGAATATTTATCTAACATTTGTAAACACACTGTGTGTTGGAGGGCGATACATTTTTGATAAGCACAAACATTTTGAGACCACACCAGGTAGGCTTCTCACCTGCCCCGTGACAGCCTTTGACAGAGGTTGATCGAGGGAGCTGTCCCTACACTCAGATTCATCAGGAGTTTCCGGTGATGGGGCGCCAGACATTTCGGGAGATAATCGCTCTACTTGCATGTGTTGCGTGATTGAATCACAAGACAGTGATTGTCGCCCCTGTGGTGCACTGAGTTAACCTTATTTACGATAATCCTGGAGAGGGCGAGAGTGGGAGCTCGCTAATCAATATCATAATCAATAGCCTTTGCTTGTGGCAGGAGGATACTGATGTCCAACATGGCGAGTCTTTAATTATTACAGAATGTCTTATCAGTCGGCGCAATACTGTGACTAAATGACAATAATTTAATCATGAATCTCGACTTTTCTAATAAATATTTTAAAAACGATATTTGTGGATGTTACTTTCGCTTTGGTACAAAGGTCGTGTGGCTAGTCGTTCCTAAATCACAGGTCTAAGCATGGTGTCCATTGTTTCCTGTGAAGATACAATGTAGGTGTGTTGTAATTTGTTGTTTCTTCGATGTTTCGGGTGAACGCGACGTGGAAGGTGGGCTGGTGGCGGTCAATATGAGCGATTGCTCGCAGTGTACATCAGCATGCGCTTTGTCCCGTAAGCTGGGAACACCAACACGATGTCACAAACTTCCATTCATTACAGCCACCCTTGCTGCTTGCGCACCTGTACGACTCCAGTCTCACACCTTGTCGCTCCTACCTTGACTAAGGTACGTACTGCACCTGTAGAACCCACCCGTGACTCCTAGATGTTCTTACCTTGACTCAGGTACGTACTGCACCTGACGGGATTCCTTTTTCTCCTGCTTTTCTTCGCCACTCCGTGCAAATGTATCTTTTTCAGAAGAAACAGGCATGTCTCACTCTATAAACAGTGTTTCTTGTGAAGTACACTGACAATCAACGTTGACTAGGACAACAAACAGTCAGAACCACGTCATCATAGACACATGACAAATTCCCGAGTAATTGTGGAAGGCGAGTGAATGACTGATAATAAACCTCTCAGTTTACACCCGAAAATAAGCAAAACAGCTTACTTGATTTTAAATTCTTTGCTTGTATCCTTCTCTTCATAATTTCCTGTTGTTTACTTTCTGTTTTCTGAATAATTTTTGTCACCTTTTGTCTGTCCAGTTACCTGTAGATTGTCGCCTTTGATTTCAATAATTTTTAATTGTTATTAAACTTCCTCTGTGTCATTTGTTGATGTCATGCTGATTAGGTATAAGCTTCAATGCTACTTTCAGTAATGTAAGTAAATCCTTCCGGTAATGAGAAGACATGATAATGAGTAATGATAATATTTCATCTCCAATGTGATATATATATATGTGAGATTGTATGCGAGATTATGTCTGCAAAAGATCTGCTTCGTCCTCTTTCAAAACAGATGATCAACCGAAAGTTTGAGCTGCTGAAGCATGAAAGATGGACGTCATCTACATCTCACCAACATCTCGCGGGTAGTCAATAATATCATCACGTGTGCAGTTTTCTAGAGATTGAACCTCATCACACCAACCGATATGAACGACTCTAATATTTTTGCCAGCACCAGTCTTTCCCGCAATTTCCGGCGTTTTCGCGCTCTGGAAAGCCCGGCTGTAGCCTACGAGGTCAACGTCACTACCGGTCCGTGCTGCGCGAGCATCGTAACGGCCAAAGGGCGGCGCACGATAGCGCGGCTGATACTAGCCGTGGCGCTGATCCCAGTGTTGGCGATGACCGTTCAGAACGCCTTCATCACCACCAACAGCAACAACAGTGCGCGGAAGGCGTGGCAGCTGCGGGACTACATCGTGGCGAGCGTGGACATCGGTGCACTGGTGCATGTCATTCAGCTGGAACGAGGCGTGTCCGCGCTGTACCTCAGCTCTCAGGGTGACGTCAGCATCAAAGCGAGCCTGGTGGCGCAGCGGTACGAGCTCGACCTCGAGATCCAAAAATCCGCTCAGTGCCTTTGGGAGGAGGACTCCTTCCAGGACCTGACTATCCTGGGGGACAAGTTCCTCACGCAGGACACGCTGATGTCCAGTTTAGTGAGTTTCCGGGATGCCGTGGACATGCGCAATGTCACTGTCGCAGCAACCCTGATGTTCTATTCTCAACTCAACGAACAGCTGCTGGCGCTGATGGTCAGTTGGATGCTCAAGTCGTTCAGCGTCAGCCTTGGCTCTCAGCTCGTGGCCTACAACATGCTGATCGTCAGCAAGGAGCATGCCGGGTTGGAGAGGGCCCTTGGAAGCAGCTTTTACCTCCAAGGTAAGTAAACCTACTCTGTTGTGTACGGTACGTGGTTTGAGAAGACTTCCTTTGGGTAGTTAGATCATTGTCATCTTGAAGAAGTAATATCTCAAACTCCAATCACTCATTTAGCCCCCACAGTGTCCACGCTTTCTGTGCTTGATCTTCTGGTGCTGGTGATGAAGGATGGTGATGTAGGTGTGTATGTATGCCTCTCTCTCTGTAGACATTTATAGATATATTAATTTTGCCTTATCTACATAGTTATTGATATTTTGCTGGCTTCTGTCTGTGAAATCAAACGAATAACACATTGTAACGATATCCAGATCATAATCGTACCTGAAACACATTCCCTGACCTATAAATAGATGAAAATACGCAGAGTAAGGTAATGTGATTGCTACGCCCATCTTACCTTCCAATCGTCTTACATGAAATCATTTCAATATATACTTCATATTTGTGTGATGAGCAGCAAATGAAATAGACAGAGTGATGTTCAGAAACTGTTCGATGGTTTACTTTCGGAAACATGGTCTTCCTGCTAATGACCAAAGGGTTGTAC
Organism: Pomacea maculata; assembly: GCA_004794325.1. NCBI lineage: Eukaryota > Metazoa > Mollusca > Gastropoda > Architaenioglossa > Ampullariidae > Pomacea > Pomacea maculata. The sequence goes on along the minus strand of SRHC01002350.1, from coordinate 718,583 downwards.
ACGTTGTCATCATGATGTCCATAACGAAGCCACTCTTCGCTGATGTTGATATAAAGTTGTGATCAGAGAGAGCAGACTGGTGTTCAAAGGTTCTACAGTGTTCATATTCGGAACTTTTCTTGGTGATGATGTCTTAATTGTGTGCCAAGGCACAAAATAAGATAAATAAGCAGGGTTGATGTTTCTATTGATACTACTAATTTATTTTAATACTGTTATATATAGTATACTATTTATATAATATGTTATGTAAGATCTTATATGTCTTAAGACTCTCAGAACGTTGAACAGAAATGGTACCGAAGCTCAGTATTTTCCTACTACTAGTGGTTTTTCTTTTGGCTGTTGTCATACTTACCCTCAACGGGTGCTGACAAGCTGTTTCCATCTAAATTATTATGGACACTACGATGCTATTGAATTCGCCATAAGGCAAGAGGATCATATTTTGTATTTGGGATAGGGATGGCGAGTCTACTGATTACAAACAAACCACTACACTAGCATTTCGACACCTGATGTAGTTCGCTCATACATCGGACTACCTGCCAGTCAACCAGTTTACTCCGAGTAATAATGAGCACGGCTGACAGAAAGAGTGCAAGTAAAGGTTTAGGTATCATCGAGGCAAGAATAATCTGTCTTTTTTTTATTTTTAGGCTTTACGGGGTACCGACTGGGAGTAATTACAGTGCGTGTCCTCAAAGCTGTTATAAGGTTGTTGTGGATGAGAAGCTCAGCGACTGATTTCTCTGATTAATATTGAAAACATCTTTATAATGATGAGAACCAGTTGCATGGTGATTGAAATACGTAGGTGATCAATTCTGGATTATTCTTACCTTCATGGTTATCATGACTTGTTCACTTCCCCTCTCTCTCTCTCATTCTTCTCTCTTATTCACACACACACTTTACACACTTTACACACTGTCACTGTCTCTGTCTCTCCCACGGGATGTCTCAGAATACCAGTCCCCACTCATTGTCTGTCAGACCTTTTCATGCTCAGCTGCTCGCGCTTTGTGTTCTGTTTTTTCTGTCTTGTGTTTGTTTATTGTTTCTACCCATTTGTTTGCTAATCTTTTTTGGACTTTTTCCTTACATGTTTTTGTTTTTCACTTTTCTTTGAGAATTGGCGTTTATCTTCTACAGCTAACCAGACACTTTATTAAATACGAAGAGTACTATATATATAAGTTCTCTTTATTGTTGTTTTGTTACTGTATTTCTTACTCTCATACCTTTACCATTTCTCTGTATTTCATAGACGCTGGTTTACTATTTTCCTTCTTAACAATTTATTTGTCCTCTTCAGGGCAAGGACTGGCAGTAAAAAACACATTGTTTATGAGAAAATACTCGTAAACAAAAATGTTATTGATATCGACCTAGCCACAGTCATTGTCGCATCCAGAGTCATGAACATCTTTATTGACATCGTTAACAGACATTCTCTCTGCCCCGCCCTGTATTTACTCTCTCTTTCTCTCTTTCCCCGTGAACCACTCAGCATCTCATCTCCAGTAAGTCCTCCTTGACTGTCGTGGGTAGGTGTGTCCCTGCCTCCCGCTGTCGGTTCAAAGATTGACCTCTTAATGGAAATCTCTCGTTTCTCGAGCCAGTGGAGGGGTGGTTGTTGTGGTGGCAGTGGCTGATACACTGCCAGTCAGTGTGGCAGTGGTTGATAAATTGCCAGTCAGTGTGGCAGCAGGTTTGTCATGGGCGGCGGGGTGCGGACGCCGGGTGGCGGTGTGTGGTCTCCCGTGTCGCACGCGAGTCGATCGCCGAGTGCGAGCTGAGAGGTACCGCGGGGCTTTCTGGGCCAGCCTGCCGACACCCCGGGTAAGTAGTTTCTTTACCACTGAGAAGATATGGTGGATAATTCTGAAAGCCTCGAATGGAGACCTTTGGAGAAACTTTGATTTCATATTATTTTTAACTATTAATTACATCTGTATTCTCTCTCTCTCTCTCTCTCTCTCTCTCTCATTCTGCTCTCTCTATCCATACTGTCTCATTCTTTCATAATTTTTCTCGTTTGGATCCGTACTTTTAAATCCGCTAGGGTGATAATTAACAGGATATGACGTGTATTGAGTGCGGTTTTTTCCGATGGCCTTTTTCGCTGTAATTATTTTCACTGCATCATTATGTTAAAGGCTTCAGATAGGCAGGCATTTTCAGAAGAAAAATAGAAAAAAATAGGGTTCTTAAATTTTCTTTGATATCGGCTTTGGCTGTTTGTCCACCTGTACATGAGTAGCAGTGTAATGTTACTGTAATACAGCAGGTCAATGTAATTATAGTTATAGAGATATTATTACTACAGTGCAGCAGGATAATATTAGTACAATACAGCAGGGTAGTGTAGCTTTATTACAGCAGGATGACGTATCCTAACGATTACTTTTTTCAATTATGAGTGCATACAACTGCCCACACTTACATTAGAACGCACACACACACACACACACACACACACACACACACACACACACACACACACACACACACACACACACACACACACACACACACACACACACACACACACACACACACACACACGTATACACACACACACACACGTGCACAACTTCCAGAGTGACAGAGAGGGAGACAGAACTGTAAACTTAAGACCTGCTACTTCAAGGCTTAGAGCTATCTCGCACTTTAACCAGACCCAGTAATCGTTTGTAAAGCCCCACTAAACCACATGACAGACCTTGACACATCGAAGACAAAAAAATTGCAAAATAAAAATGTCCATGTGAGCTATCTTGCTCTCGTTGTGTTTCAGTATTTGAATTACAAAATGTGTCAGATCTCCTACCCAGGTAATGTCCTTTATGGGCAAGGTAATCACCTCCAATTGTAATTTTACCTGGCGAGGGTCATTTACCGCTGGTGACACAGTTCACACAAGCGGACACACTAGTCGTTAAGAAATGAAGATTTTCTGAGGTCGCATTCAAAAAATGCTTTAATTCACAGAGGCTGGGAAAATTAACCAACAGCAGGTAGCAGCTGAAATATTATATTCATAGCTTTTGGTTAGGCATACTTATCCCACTTATAAAACTGGTAATTAATCGGTGAGGCGCCCCTGTCGGGACCTTTCTCTCATATAGAGTGAATTTTTTGGAGAATGTGCTTAATCAGAAACGAACATATCATTTTTGGAGAACTCAGAAATAAACCGGACAAATATAAATTATATAAATATTATTTTAGCAGTTACTGTATAACAAAACAAAGCTGAACTGACCGAAACTTGATAGTTACTCTTCATCTTTTTTTCGGTTTCCGATGGTAAATATAAATTCTTAACATCTACTAGAAGGCTCGTAAATGGAGATAATTTTACTTGCAGATTTACTACTCAAACCAGAACAATTTACCCAGAGGAAAAGTTGACAAAGTTGTGAATCCTATGTATAATGTATTCTTTCAATTTTAAAAATTAATTTCTTGCATTAATTAAAAAAAAAAATGTGTAATGGCGGCAGACCGAATTTATCTCCCTTTTCGGTATTGGGGAGTGTTATAAACTTCGAGAAATAAGCAAACTCTTAAAATACATTCAAAATAAATCCTAAAATATTTAAAATGTTCTGAAAGTCGTCAGTGATTACTCTAATAAAAATAAGAACTTCGTGGTTTTGAAAATTGCCTGATGGTGAGGAGCATTCCCAGGCTGCATTTCGTAAAATGGCCATCTCTTGTACAGGAAGGGCGTTGAAAGAGAGTATTTCATGCACCATGGCCGTGCAGGGGATCATACACCATTGTTGTGTGCACTGAAAAGCTCAGCAAATGAATTTCCACCTTCTGGTGCGAAGCTTGCGATCGACAGAGAAAATGTAGTTGCTTTGTAGACAGTTTGTCTGGAGCTGATTGATTGGTCACCACAGTGGTGAATCAAACTTTTTTAACGGCTACAACTTGTTCATCTTAGTTCGTCAGTTTTAAAAAAAAATAATAAAATAAAATTCGCATTTTTGCTTTTCTAGACACTATTTGTCCCTGCGCACAACAAAATCTCTTTTTTATAATATTTAACAGTATTCTTGAATAGCTTTCTATGCATCCGAGTTTGAAAAGGCTTTAAACCTTTCAGTAACAGTCTACAAGACCTACGTAAAGCGAAGATGATAAATTTTCAGATAAATTTTGTGCTTTGCGCTAAATGGGAAAGTCACATCTCAACATCTACATCTACATCTACATCTACATCTATAGACGACCCATTTAAACTAGTTTAATTTTCTGCTAAAATATAATAACTTTTCACACTTTGTAGGCAGGAGCTCAGAGTTACGGTTCCTCAATGGTTTTTACATCATTAAAAACTCAGTTCTAGAACACTAATTGCTGATTAAATCATCAGTACTTGTTATAGAGATTGTTGCTTTTGTATTATTTAATTTTTCAACATGACCTACAGAAGTCTTGTTTCCCTTATCGTTTCTGACTGAGAGTTACGGCACTTAGACGTGAAGTGGGGGCGCTCGTGTAGACTCAAGATGTAATCGCTACCATTAAAATGTTGTAATGGATATTTAAAATATTTGACAGTTCAAAGCTAGTTTCTCTCACTCACTGAAAAATAACAGCCTGCTAACTACCAATATATTTTTAAATATACATTAATGATTTATATCGTGGTGGTGGAGAGAGGTTCTCTACTTCTTTGATTGTGTCAGCTGTCTTTTCTTATTTCGTACATTTATTTTTTAATTCACATTTATCCAAGTCAACAACTCTTGATTTGATAATAATATTCACTCTCAATTCCATTATCAAAGCACAAAGTATGGAAAAAAAACACCTTAAAATGTTTTACTTTAAAAACTGTAATGTCTTTCCATTGAAAATTTTTCAGCTTTGATAATCGTTTTGCACTTTAGTACATCAATGCAATACACGATCAGGAAATTAAATGGACAAAAAGACATCACATTTCCAAGATCTCATTCTTATATATTTCGTACGACTATGGACAACCTATCCTTAGGTAAGCAGCTCTATTGAGGTCTAACATTTGTTTTGATGGTGGAATTGATGATGCAAGGAATTTACAGGTGTATCGGGTTTTTCAGCGATGATATATATTTTAATTGATTTATAAATACGAGGACTGGGATACCTTATTACACCTGAGCCACTGAGAGCAACCCACTTCACCTGGCGACCTTCTTGATGTTGATGTACCGTCCGCTGGACTGATGTTGACTTTGTTTACCTTCGCATCTGATCGTCAACGTGGTTTTCTTTGGAAAATTTAAATTGTTGACCCCTAGTTTGGGAATTCGTACTGCGCACGAGAAAGCGCCATCATTTCCGATCGGAAAACATTGACGAGGTGAACAGAATGTTTCAATATTTCATTTTTAATTCCGTTTTGTTCTGATTCTTTCTTTGACAGAACGATTAGATCGACTGACTATAATATAGGGTACAAGTACTTTATAGAAGACTGCAAAGGAATACAGATGATTACCTCTCCCTCGTCAATAACTGCCAACTACCTTCATTTTTAGTCAATTTTACTTCAGTATTTGATCTTCGAACTGACAAGATGTCTTACACAGTTATGTCATATTTATAATGACTATCTGAACTCTTACAATAATCTTTGTCCACTATAATTCAAAAATGTTACTTCTGATTCAAGATTGTAGAAAATAGTTTGAGATTAAAATTGATGACACTCCTACATAAGTGGGTATAGAACAGTTACAAAATCAGTCTATGAGAGAACTTCAACTCATACACTTGTCAATCAAGCCATCTCATATAAACTTAGTTATTGTGACTTGATCTGTCTATTTAGGAATTATGTTTAACTTTTTATTACTTGACTAGATTACAGTTGATTCCATTGCATGCATTTTGGAATAAAAGTGAAGATTATAAATATTTGTATGAGCATTTTTTCAATTATCACCTTTTTACTTCCTTGACTATAGATGTTACGTGAATGTGTTTGAATCAACAAGGACATCTGCTGTCTACCAAAACAACCATATTAAAAATTCAGTTATGTTCAACAAATTTTTCTGGACATCCTGCCTCAACGATTGATCTTCTTCATGATCCTCATCGACATTAAAATCGAATGAAAGCTTGGCAGCAATGCTTCCTTTGTATACATTAAGCTGCTTCTACTTTCTGAGATAAAAGCGAGGTCATCACAAAGTTATGAACGCCGGATCGAAACTTTGTCGCCGAGATAATTTCCGGACATCACAAGAGACATGGAGGAGGAAGCCGACGAAAACAACAAGAAAGGAATACATTTCGAGGCCTCGTACGAGTGGGAAACTACAGAAGGGGAGGAGTACTGTCTGAAGGCCAAGGCCATGAACAACGGTCACTTGCGTAAACGGACGCACGCGCCATCACCTTTTCTGGCACCGAGCAATGACCACACCAAGGCCTTCAACATCATCGTGAGACCTGCTCTGTGCGCATGCGCCAACCTGGAGACGACCAAAGGGCGGCGCTACAACGCCTTCCTCATCTTGACCATCTCCTCGTTGCCCGTGCTGGCTCTCATCATCCAGAACGCGGTGGACGTGCGAGAAAACAACAACAGCCTGGCCATCAGCTCGGAGATCAAGGGCGATGTCCTGTTCAGTGTGGAGAGCGGGGAGGTCGTTCACTACATGCAGATCGAGCGAGGCACTTCCGCCCTGTACATCAGTTCCGGTCGTGACGTCAGTGTCAAGCTCAACCTCGACATCGCCCGTGTAAACACCGACAAAGCCATCCAGGCCTTGTCCTCGTGGCCCGGGGTGGCTTCAGATGGACCAAACTATGTCAGTGAAGAGGCGTTCCATCAGAGCATCCAGGACTGGCGGCTGAGGGTCGATTCCAATGCCACGGTTCCGCAGAACATCAAGTTCTACACCGACAACATCGCTGTGATGATCCGCTGGTTGGCAGACGGCATCCAGTCCTCGCACAACGGAGGGTTGTGGTCCACTCTGGTCTCTTACCACATGCTCATCATCAGCAAAGAGCAGGCTGGTCTGGAGAGAGCCCTGGGCAGCACCTTTTTTGCGCAAGGTAAATCCACTCGCTTGCTTGCAGAATTGTTCATCTTCAATAGTCTAATCTTCTTGTTTCACTTGATGAAAGTGAGGTAGATATCTTCATGATGTCATGGCAAAGTACAAACAGGTAATTCAGCCATACCGTATCTTACTTCTGAGACGAGTAAAAATGTGTTTTTTTTTCTTTGTTTTTCACTCGCTTCTTCTCATGATTACTTTTTATCTGTCACACGGTTAAAGAATTCGAGACTTGTTTTTGTAGGTGAGACCGTTGAAATGAATGTTATGTTTATCCCTTGGGAGAATGTCCAGCTGCGTGACAGCTTTCCTTACAAAGGAAATTGTTTCCATTGGCAGATGGACTTGTGTCACACCAAAATTGCTGTTTACAAGCTGCACGTGCGTTAACGATCTAGCCCCAATCATGCTTGAAATTAAACTCAAAGCAAGTTAACAACACATAACTGTCATAATAGCCAAAATGAGAAGAACATTTTTCATTATTCTTTTAAGTAAATGTGGGTGTATCAAATGAAACAATAGGTGACTGAAGGCCGCAGCCAATGGGAGAGTTTGACAATATGCTAATGAGATGAACCTATCTTTGTCACGTGGCGGAAAATACGGTCTTGACCTCTGTACAAAAACCCTCGTGAAAAATTTTGTTTCTGGACATTTCACTCGCAACAAAAGAGAGGAGTTTACATAAATTTAGTTACCTTTAATGAATTGTGGATACTGCTTTTCAAATTATGTTTTACTAGATTTTGTCTTGGCTATCTTTCTCTCTCTCCCTCTTTCTTTCTTTCTCTCTCTCAAACAGCAGCATCATAATTATCGTAGAAATTTTGTCTCGAAATTTCGTATTGAGTTGCGTGTCCGTACTCGAGTTCTTCAAGTGTTAGTAACCTCGGGAATGCCTGTTTGACCTTCGTCCCCAGCGGAAATATACCTTTCAGTAGTTACAAAACAGAATAATTATTGTTGACAGGATTTCACTGGACTCCCCATTGCTCCTCATCGGCACGCTCTGAGGAAGGCAAAACAGTTGATGGTGAAGCAGACGATGGTAATGGAAACAAACGCAGGAAGCTTTTTATGAGATGCTATTTGTCTCAATAATAAATTCATTCCTTTGTCGTCCATTGATTTCTGGAATGGTACCGTTACTGGGCGAGGAGGTGAGAGGGAGGCTGGAAAGATAAAGTGGTGGACCTGATTAATCTTCATCCTTTTCCTGTCATCATGGTTTGCTGTCTTGTGTTCAGCTGGTGTTTTGGAATTACATTTTTTGAAGATCTTTTTGTCTGGTCACAGAGATCTTGAATATCATTCCTGAATGAAGATTATGTTTGTTTCCTCTCTTATACCTCTTCAGTTGTAAGATATTTCCATATTTGATATTTCCAGTATTTGTGTCTACATCGTGAAGGGTTCTAATGTCCGTAAGAATCTGATAGTCGTCTGAAAATATTTTTTCCCGCCTGATTGACACGGCATGTGAAATATCATGGGGCAGGATGTAGTCGATCTGGTTATGGACCAAACCGTTTGGAGAAGGTCAAGTTGCTGTTCTCGATTCCCTGTGTGGGTGGAGAGTATTGGTGCAATGAGTCCATAGTTCTGTGCAAATGTTAAGTATCCGAAGCCTCTGTCTTTCGGTCTTCCAGATACACATTTTCCTTCGGTTTCTGCCACTTGTTGATATTCGTCTAGGTCGACCTTTTGTTCCATGTACTTCTGTCTTTTTTTTTTCGTGCTGTCTTTCTCATCTGTATTAAGTATTGACAAAGATGGTAAAACGACAGATAATAACAATTACTGTAGACATACTCGTGAAAAATATGTTCATAGTCTTAAAAATAAGACAAGCATTGTGTGAAAAGTGAAGATTTGTTCCGGAACAGACGCTGACAAACCAATAAATACAATCAGTCAGACGGAAGGACAAAAGAGCAATGATAATGATAATCCTCGACAGTTCACTGTCAAAAATGAGTTTCCAAACCTGACTTGAACGACCCGAATGCAAAAGCAATACAAAGATTCGAGGCCCAGCAGTCTAAAATATTTGAAGCCGAATATGACAAGAAGTCTATTTGAAGTGGAATAAATCAGGATTAGGAATACGAGGTCAACTCGAGTTCAAAGGTGTCAATGGTCAAGACACAGTCAAGAAGGCAGCAACCAGGCCACCACCCTGTGCAAATATAATTCAGGGAGAATTACAGTATCGTGATCACTGATGGCTTACAAGCCCCTTCAAACACTTACAGGCACTTTCAGGCACTTACAAGCTTACAAAAACCGATGAGACTGATGGCTTACAAGTGCATCGCACACAATTAGTTTCCTATTCGTTTTATTTATGTCTGAGGGCGTTTTTCCCAACAAAAGTAAGCTCACAGACGTCCCCTGATCAGGAGAAGTACAGTTCTCGGCCTAGCTCCGACACAGGAAAATTCTGCACGTGCGTCGGCCACCTGCTGAAGGATAGAAATCTGAAAAGTCAAACACAGATCTTGTCTTTACACTGAAAAATTAGTCATGTAGTAGATAAAAGACTTTTGTACAGACTTATACCCACGAACCTGAAAATGATATAAAAATATTTGTCCACATGAATATGGAGAATTCAGGAGCACACATTCATGTCCCCAAACATTGTACTCAGTATCTCAGATACACCATGCCTCTATGCCCTATGCCTCCTTTGTGACAGACAGGTTTTCTCTGGACAACAAATTGTACCTGAGGGCCGAGAAAGGGTCTGATAGAAACGAGGAAATCAATGGTGAAACAATATTTATTTAGGGAGAGGTTCCAGGGACACACGATCTGGTATTCTGTCCTGCTGAGGCTTGGGCGTGTGAATGTTTGTTCACAATGATGAACGCAGCATAGTTGACATAGAATAGTGTGTGTGTGAGAGAGATATCCTCTCAGTACACTGATGAGTACATTATGTTCATAATCTTTGCCTCTTGTATGTCTCTTGAATCTCTTATCTGTCCGGCTGGATGGCTGTCTGTCTGGCTACATCACTACAGAAATAAACTCTATAACACTGTTTACATTTGATGCAGGTTCTAGAGAGGACGAGGAAATTCAGTCTGTAACACATTCACATCGCCACTAACCATGTCTTCAGCGGAAGATGTTGTTCTTTTAATCATGACGAAAGGTTCTTTGTAGTCATCGCCTAAGCACCAGCAATCCCATGATCCCCTGCAGTCGTTGTGTGCGCCTCAGGGAAGCCACTTCCAGAGGAAACAGTTTATATTCTTTCATTTTAACCTCTCTTAACTGCAGGCTCTGCATCTTCAAAGACCATTCCTCCAGTCGTAAATTCACGGAATGTTAGTTTTATTATTTGCTTTTCCTGTCCCGCACACAGGAGAGGAGTGGGAACTAGAGACACAACAGAGAGAGAGAGAGAAGGGGAACGAGAGATAAAAAAAAATATATCAGAACAAGAAAGAGTTACAGAATGGTAGAATGAGTAACAGAGGAGTAGAACGAAAAACAAAATCAAGCAAGTGGTCAAGGGAGGAGATTAATCAAAAGAAAGATTACGACGGTACTGTCAATATAAACATCAACAGAGGAAACTCTGTGAGTGTGCGCGCGCATGTGCACTGCCTCTGCCTGCAGAAATGTACTCTTTACAGAGAAATATAAGAAAAAGAGAGAACAGAAAGAAAGTAACAGAAGACAAAGATTACATGAAAAAAAAACATTTTTTTCTATACCAGACCTCACAGCGTGCAGAAAGGGCATCATCAGTCGTACATCATTATTACCACTCATTGTATTGGGATGTTCGCAGTTTCCTTCTCTCATCACACCCGATGACCTAAACCTCATTGATCTGTCAGTCGTCCGTTGGGGACAGTTATTTTTGTGATCACCCGGGACAGACTCCGGGTAACTTGGCGAAGAACATTCGATAACCAGCCCGTGATCACCAGGGTGGTACAGTACCCTACCCCTGGTGGCTGCCTGTTTCCGATGACTTTTTCCAGGTAAAATATCTTGTTTGTCTTCTCGGCGACAAAAAATAAATATCAAAGTGTTAAGAAATAAGCTATTTGTTCTATAATAGCTTCAGTCGATCTATAAATAACCGATGCATGTTGCAAAATGCACAAGTATCCGAGCCTGGGTCTTTACCTGGATGTGTGAATGTCAGAAAGTGTTTACCTAATTCACATCATGTTCTTTTTTAGTTTAGTTCGACCGCTTCGCCTTCTTCACACTACTTGGTTTTACAGGTGAGCTTTGCTCCGATAGGCTTCAGGTGTGAGTCTGTTTTACTTATTCTCCTTTTTTCTTGCTACAAACGAGCCATTGCCGTTTCATTGAAAGAATGACAGTAGTAAATTACCATTGCAATACAATTAACACAGATGTATAGCTGAAACCAAATAAGTATCACAGCAAGTAATACGCCAGGCTATAAGTGTCCCTATACACTATCCTCCTAGTCTACTGGGATCTCTGAAGGAAATGACTGTATAGTCCTGGACAACTACAACACCTCATACCACAATTTCACATTCACAAATAAAGTGAAGGTAAAGTTCTGGAGACCATCTGTAATCTTTCTCCATTCACATCGAAGATCTTTAGTAGACATTTTGTAAATCGTGATGCTAGACACCATAGCTCCAGAGTGTTACACTGTAATGTGTCGACAAAGCAATGTTCAGCTGTAACAAACTACTCTCATACTTCAGTGACAACAGTAGTAGTTCAGTCTGTAGATACCCTGTCCCAGTGTACATGCGAGCTCAAGTCGCTGTGCATGAAAGAATGCAACCAACCATCCAACAAACAAACACATTTGTCAGCAAACTAATAGCATCGCAAATAACATGAACGATGTGTGTGGATGAAGATGAAGAACTGAAGAATGAACGAAATAATTCAACTACTTGAAAAGGTCTAGTTTTGGGTTGCAAATTAATGAACACAATCAACGAGTGAAATGACAGAAGAACAAAGAGCGCCTGTCGGGTTTCTCTCCTCTGATTCGTGGTACTGACAGAAGGCCAAACAAAGCAAGTAAAACAAACAGAAGTAGAAGATGTCTGATGAACATCTGTCATCTGATCCATGACACAGAGAAGAGGTCAGATGAAGCATAACCGAGGACTCGGGTGTACAGTCGTCAGCAGCTCTTAACGACTATCCTGGGTGGCGAAGACAAGGGTGGGACAGGGTGGGAACGGGTAGCTGTAATCAATCGGAGCTGGAAGTAGCAGGCGGTGGAGCTAGTGAAGGAGGAAAGCAATGTGATCTTGTTTACACGAGTGGCATTACTCTGAGCCTCTTACAGTTTGTCCAGTCGGCGGTTATGGCCATCGACAGAAGAATAGAGTTGCAGTAATCCACCCCGAACAACATAAAAGCGGACATGAACGTGTTAGTGGCAGAAACAAGAAGGGTGGGATGTGACTAAACTCAGGAAAGATGAACTCACAGATGTGATATTGATGATGTGTCGGTGATAACACTGACATTCACAATGGTCTGAGAAAGAAATATGCTCATCCCAAAGAAAGTGAAGGAAATTAAAGATGGCACACGTTCCAGTTTATTTGCAAGTGACATTAGAATGGTTTCAGTTTGTGGACATTTGTTTTTAGTTTGTTGACGGGTATCCAGGTTTCAGAGAGTCCATTGTTTGCTGTGTAGTGGTAGATACCTGATAAAACTGAAAGGTGAGGCCAGACGATGACAAGAGTGTATCATCAAGATGAATGTGATGCTGTCGACCTAAAGTCGATGATTACGGGATGAAGTAGTTAAACATGAATAAAAGAAGCCATAAAGCCGAGCCTCGAGGCACCTTTGTTTGTGGATGCCTGGATCCTGTTGTAAAGCTGATTCATCATTGAGTGGATAACAGTAATGAATGAATAGTTGTTTTGAATGCTCGGTGTAGGATTTGTTTACGATTCTCAAGGTAATCTAGATGAGTTCACAGAAGTTGTTCCTTCTTACATTTCTGTTGATTCAGTGATATCAAGTAAGCTTATTGTGATGTTTGTATGTTAGGCAACTCAAGATATGAAGGACGTGTTAAAGATGTCTTGGAAAGAAAATCAGCAAATATGGATGTTAGGGAAGTGATGAGAAATGTAAAAATAGAGTGTAAAGACAAGACATAGCTACATTATTGTACCAGCGACCTTCTTATGCCTAGTCAGAGACTAGGTCAATGGTTTCTGTTAATCTGTAAGTGAAAATCAGTCAGATGTAATGGGGGGAATGATCAGCACTTGCCCGAATGTCTGAAATAATCTTTGTGCACAGATTTAGAAACATGACTTGAGGCAAGTTCAAGTAATTATGACAGTCACGTGTTACTGATCATGACACAGCAATCTCTCCAGTCTGTGTAATGAAATTGTTGAAGTGGGTGGAGGGTCCAGTCGTAGCATCTGTTGGCATCTGTGGGTGAATCTTCAGTTTGCAAAGCCATTCACTTGGGTGAAGTGTTTTGATAGCTTTTTACATTTTGGTCTTATTCTAGCCCTCTGGAAACTTCTCCAGAAATGCTAATCTTAATCAATCTAATATTTTTCGGGCAATAGCACTGACCTTCTTTGTTGTGAGAACTGGAGAAAATTGTCAAAAGTCTTCTCATAAAATATGTAGCGAGCAGATTGGACTCACTGCAACTCGCTGACAGGAAGAGGATGAGTGCTGTAGATGGCAAGCTGTTCATTATTAATACATTGTATAAACATCTGGCAAAGACAAAATCACATTAAAGGCTGCTTTCAGCTCATTTTAAGTCTGCACTCACTATACTATAGCCTTCCTCTAGCACTGACTGATTTCTGATTGTATTATTGGACATCAACTCGTTTTGTGGATGTTGTTTGCTTGCAGGCCATCAGGTTTTGTAAATGTCATTATTTAACATTGTTATTACAAGAACTGGATCTCCTCAGGGCTCTTGTCTAGCATCCTTATTGTATATCAACAGCTGAAGAATTACTGAGGATAATAGCTATATTCTCACATGATACCTCATTGTTAACCTTGCTGCAGGGATCTGATCCATATCCTGGCAATGTATGATTAAGTTGTGTACATTAGTGTGAGGACAACTTTCTGCCATTAAATGAAGATGAGACAAAAAAAGATGAGTTTACACTTTTATAAGATAAAGGAAGATGCTGTTGTTTCCAGCAACATTTGTTATATATATATAAACTGTTGTGACAGCTTCAGATACCTACTGTTAATGATTGCGTGGTGTGGGATGTAGACATTTAACAGATTGCTAAACATGGCCAGCGGAGAGTACACCTTGTTCGCAAATAAACATTCTCCAGTCCGCAAAGTAATCTTCAGCCATTCATATCATTTATTGAAAGTCTTTTCTCTTTTTCTTTTGTGTGTTGTTTCCGCACTGTGTCCATGATAATAACAGTTTGAACAGCATTGTCAATAGATGTTCTGAGGTAATTGTTGTTGTGCAGAGTGAGTTAGCTTCTTTTTGTGATCGACAAACTGTCAGAAAGTCGTCCAGCATGAGAAGAATTTGTTATTGAATCCAGGTAAACGGTTTGCTCTGCCTTTCGACAAAAATAGCAAGCACTTGAAATCGTTTGTTTTCTCTGCAATCCCACAGATGAATTGTCAGCTTTGTATATGAAAATAGTGTTTGATGATGTAGGTGTGTCTTAACAATGATCGAGATATCAGAATTGCGTGTTTGTTCAGTTTCTTCTGATGCCCTTATCCTTATCTTGTCCAAAGTACATTCTATTTTTGTAGCTCACTTGACTTCCCGAGTATAACTGCCCTCTGCAATTAATAAAGTTGGTCAGGGTCGTTGTTGATAGTCAGCTCGACACTAACATCAAGGCGCTGAAGAAAGTTGTGGCTTAGGATTCAAACTAGGTTATGGGTCTTTTAGTCCAGCACTTCTCTAATAATGTATTTTTATTGAAACAATTTGTAGAAACATATCAGGCCGCTGGTCCAGAGGACTGGTAGTGGAGTCATCATGATTTCTGACATCTGGCCCACACTCTTAAACATGTCTAAGATGACAACCATTGTTCTAGCTTCTCATTCTCTTCAGGAATAGTCAAGCCGTTAGTCTGTGACAAACAATTTTCTCCACCGTTCAGCGCAACGCCGATCTCTTTGACTTCTTTCGTTTAGTTGAGGGTGAGCCATAGGTCAAAGGTCAGTCAGAGGTGGGGAGAGGTGCGTGCATATCCTGAAAAGCAGTAAGTGCCCGGATATCAAAGGACATGAGGTAATCCGAGCTGTCACTGACGATCTTCAAAGTTGATAAATAAGTTTGAAAGGCGGCGAGGTCAGTGGAGGCTAATTTGCAGAAAGTTGACTCAGACCGTTTGAAGTCTATGTTAACAGACACGAGACAATGTCGGACACAAAAATATCATGGACAGAGGGTTGTGGTGCTTGTGTGTGGCTGTTGCATCACCTGGACCAGGTCAAAGTGATTTTCGACAGGCAATGAGTGAAAGGAGAGTGAATGAAAGTTGCCGATGACTACAAAGTTTGTATCAGTCTAGAAACCCGGGAAATTCTATTAAAAATTCAAATTTCAAAAGATGGGAAAGGGGCAAGAAATATTCCAGATAAAGGATGAAAATAATCTATTATTAGAGTATTAACGTTGAGTAAAGGAGAGGAAAGATGAAAACAACTGGGTAAGAGAGAGAGAGAGAGAGAAAAAAAGATGAAAATGAAGGGAGTGAGAGAGAGGTATAGAGAAGAAGGGAGATATTGGGATTCTATATATAGAGAGATTAGGAAGCAGAGAGAAATTGGGATGAAGAGAGAGATGGGAGGAGGATTTGAACAGTGTGCTTTTATTTTTCTATTTTCTTTCTTTATACAGCTATTCATGTTTGCAATATTAAAGCCCTAAATATGTGGCAATGACCCTTTAGGTAACTTAACTCTGAAAGCACCGAGTAACATGTTTAAGACATCTTTATTCCCATCGAAAGGTAACTACACCAACAGTCAGATGAGAGACTACCTGGAGAAAAAGTTACTAGGGGAAAGCTACCTGTCTCGCTACCAACAGTACGCAGCAGGGGAAAATAACCTCGTGTCGAAGAACTTTGAGGGGACGCAACTTCAGAAGACGCTGCAAACCATGCGCCAGACCATCGTGGACAACGTGTACAACAAGCAAGATGTTACCATGGGAACGTGGTGGTTTGGCAACATGACCCTGTACATCAACATCCTGAAGGTGAGTAACAGGCGAGTTCAGATTCAGCAACAAAGTAAGCCAAGGACGCAACGGCACAGAAATGATAGTAAATTATTAATAATTCAAATTATCAATAGTTTTATCTCCCTTGGCCTAAGTAGGCACAGTAAGTGAGAAGGTTTAGGGACATGGAGGAAGTAGCAGCCGACAAGATCTTCTGTCATGTTATGTATTTCACTATATACACCAAGGTTCTGGTGTTAAGTGTATTTACTCTTTCATTCATTTAAATCAGTCTTTCTCCGTTGCCTCTCTCTGTAATTTAAAGGATATTTTTCAGGACAATTTTAGCATCCTGGACAGGCAAACCTAAAAGAGTTTAACCTATTCAGACGCAAATATGTTTTGTGATGGTTACAATACTGTTGGTCAATTCGTTTTCCTTGCTATGTTAGACAGGCTGTCACAGAACATTATTCAGTAAAAACATTTTTCTCGGAAAGTTGTTTAAAGTCGCATTATTTTGTACATTAAAACATGCAAAAATAAATTTCTAATTTTGGAAACTTATCTACATAGAAAATGCTTTTTTCTTATCCCACTCTCATGCCTACGGACGCAGAGCAACTAAACCTAGACATAGACAAAGAGCAACATGTAGATGAAGAGAGAAAGAGAGAGATCACATGTTAAACATTAGTAGTCCCTCAAGAGTGATCGATTTCCTCCGTTTTATTTTGCTTTCGCTTGTTTTTGTAAGGTCTTTTGTTGTTGTTCATTTCTTTTCTTTTTTTTTTTTTTTTTTTTTTGGCAAACGCATTTGTGTGCTTGCAAATCACGTGGAGCTGAAGGCAACAAACCACGTGACGCCATTAGCCTGGGGATCGATTCTCAATCGGTCCAACGCTTCAATGTTGCATGAGATTGCTGTGAAACTTTCAGACTCCTTTAGAACGATTCGACAATGAGACTGCATTCATGAAAAGATTAATTAGCAACAACGAGTAGATATAGTATTGCCTTTACAATGAAAATCACTGGGAGATCGCCTTGTCACTAGTAACAGTGACACGTGGACTAACCTGGTGGTACTGTGGACACATGGACTAACCTAAAGACTAGCCTGGTGTTACTGAAGGCAGCAGCCAGTCCGA
The DNA here is from genome assembly GCA_004794325.1 of Pomacea maculata. NCBI lineage: Eukaryota > Metazoa > Mollusca > Gastropoda > Architaenioglossa > Ampullariidae > Pomacea > Pomacea maculata. Next base: position 701,142 of record SRHC01002350.1, on the reverse strand, counting down.
GAGTCTCGAGGTCCTGATAACGAAACGTCGTCATAGCAACTGACTATTTTTTATGATATCCTGTGACAATGCATCGTCACCTTTTACCAAGAAGCAGATAACAATGGCGATGTTCAAAGTCTTGTATAGTTTGTAAACAACGATGATATTCGCTCAGATTTGAGAAATTAACTTAAGCACAATTAATAATGGAATAAACTAACCACAGTCATAAACACTCTTGTCCACCTCGGTTTGCCCCTAGTTCCCTTTACTAAATCAGTTTGGAAGCGTGCTAATGTTTGTTTAACAAAGCTTTAGCCAGACGACTAGAAGTATTTTATCTTTTTTCTCTGTCGTTAGAGTTGTTATCGTAACAAATATTAACGATTAGCTAAAAAATAACATTAATTGTTGTTCTTCATGTGTTCCTCCAGGATGTCCAGGACCACATCGCCAAGTACATTGTGACCAAGCTTGACGAGGAGATTGTCGGGCAGCGTCAGAACCTCGTGGTGTCCATCAGCATCATGACCGCCGCCATCTTCCTCCTCTTTCTTGTCGTCGTCTCCGTCAACCGCCTGACCAAGCGGCTGCAGTCGTTCGCCGTGAGCCTGCAGGAGAAGACCGTTGCACTCAACATGGAGCGCAAGCGCAGCGAGAACCTGCTCAACGAGCTGCTGCCGCCCACCGTGGCCAGGAAGCTCATCGCCGAGGAGCCTGTGGAGCCCGAGCTCTTCCCCCACGTCTCCATCTTCTTCTCCGACATCGTGGGCTTCACGCAGATCTCGTCCAAGAGCAACCCCATGCAGGTCATCGACATGCTCAACATGCTGTACGAGGCCTTCGACGAGATCCTGGACCTGTACGCCGTGTACAAAGTAGAGACCATAGGTACGGGTGGTGTGTACACGGACTGAGCTGGGTGAGATGGTTGACCGCACTGAACATTCTGTGGACGCATTCCAAATGATGAACAACGAAGTTTTATATATTTTATTTACATCAGACTTTGATTAACTCACTCTTACTCTTGATTGATTGATAGACTGAAATAACTGATAACTGCTCGATTGATTGATTCATTCATCCCTACACTCGTTCATTCCCAGGTGATGCATACATGGTATCTAGCGGGCTGCCTGTTCGCAACGAAGAGAATCATGCTGTAGAGATTGCAGAGATGGCGCTGGAACTAAGGGAGGCAATTTCTAACATGTCCGTGCCACATATGCCGGAAGTACATATACAGATCCGCATTGGACTAAATTCTGGTAAGTCAGGGTGTCCAGACGGTAAGCCAGTGTAACAGGTCAGTGTAACAAGATCGGGGTAGCAATGATGTCAATGTAGTGTAACAACATACAAGAACCTGTAACAAGTTCGTGTAACAGTCTGGTGAGTCAGTGTAACAAGATGGTGGGTGTAACAAATCAATGTAACAAGCTGGTGAGTCAGGGCAACAATTTGCTAATTCAGGTAAACAAGTTGGTAAGTCGTTAAGATAATCTACTGAGACTAGCTAATCATTAAAAAATCTTGTTAAGCCGGTAATGAAGTCATTAGAAAGTTTCGGTGAGACCTTGTCACATCAGACCACTCCTCTGTGGGTCAGCCAGGTCGATCCTCTGCTACATTAGTGTCATCAGAGGCCTCATCAGTGTTTGTCCGCATTTGGTCTTTGAGGTCATCAGGTCAGACAAACTTGGTCAATCATTATCTCTCTTTTTTATACTCTCTTTTCTCTCGCTCTCATTCAGTCTCTCTTTCCCTTTCTCTGAAGTTTCTATTTTTCTAAAATTCTTTCTCTAACTTTTAAATGTCATTTGATAGTCACCACCGCGACAACCTAAGCTATGATGGCGCTAAAACAAAGAGTATGGTAATGAAAAAAAAGAAAAAAATTACATCGTGTTAAAATACAATAATGTATCCTCTTCATTCCGCGGCTATTATCCTTCGATAATGTTTAAAATTATGTGAATATAGACCAGAGATTTCAAAGGTGTAAAAACTGTGCCACAATGTTTCAGGCCATCATTTTGACTTTTGCTAGTTTCCGGACATCAACGAACTCTGCTTCGGGCCACATTCTTGCAGAAAACTTTGCACATCAGCTCAGAATTGTAAAGAAGATCAACACTCCTTATAATTATTATTACTACCAGCAGACTAACCTGCTAATGATGTGAAAAAAACTTGGTCATAAAGAACCATGTTACGACTCGAAAGAAGATTCAAACAGCTTAAGATTGCTGATGACCATGGTGTACATCTGTGTTAGCTCATTAGAGAGATATTTCCAGAATTCGACTTTTCGATCTTCTCGGTTTTATTCCTGGAAATCACGTGTTCAGGATGTAAGGAAGATAAGAACGACATCAAATCGCTCCAAACGACCAGCATGAAGTAGGACTGCACTAAATATGAGTGCAAAACAAAAGAAAGGATCTCATTTTTTCTTTTGGACTCCACCCGGCCTCTTTAAAATTACTGATGAAACCAAATTCATAAAATCTCGATTCGATTCGCCTGCACGATGACATTAACTGTGAACAAACAAAATTGTTTAGTTCTCTTTAATGAAAGATTCTTTGAAAGTTTCTGAACTTGATTGTCGAGTATCTGCTCGTACACTTTTAATATTTTTGTGTTTGCTGGTGGCACCAGATTTTAGACGCCATCTGCAGCTGAATGAGACAGAATACAAACCATCCATCTTTCACCTGAGTTTTCAATAAAGAAGTTTGTTTTCCGTTTAAAAGTGTTTTTCACATCCACTCTCGGGTAACGATGTACCTGGCTGTCATTGCCGCCGCTTCTGAGAGCGAAAAAAGATTTAATTCTGTGTAATGAATGAGTTACTCTTAGCGCTGCTTGGCGATTTTAAAGCTGAAATGAATAAACTGATGATCAGAATTTTATCCTTTCCACTCTCTTTAGAGACCTTATGGTAATGCTTCATCACAAGCAAATTTTTGCATGGGTGGTTCGAGGACAAGGGCCACACCTATCTTCAAAAAGAACAAAAAGAAAAATGACAAAAAACCCACAAAATGTCCTGGAGTAACTCTTTAACAGCCCGTAAATACAAATGTAGAAAAAAAACCTCCAATCACCTGATGTCATGGGCAAGCAATTATGTGCTAATTTCTTCTTTTATTCTCCGAGACCGGACCATAATTTTCTTTTTCTGTTTTTTTTTCATGCCAGCCAGATGATCATTATCCTGTTTGCGTGTCTCTGGATTTTCGATTAATAATTTATTTACAAAACCTTGGCTAATTGTTGGCAGATGATGAATTTTCCCATGTGTGGAAAATTCCACGCTGGCTCAGCAGTTAGTCTCTGAGGAAACACTGAGCACCGGACCTGGATTACAGGCTGATTGGTCCTCACTGGAGGACAGATTACAATGGTTGGTCACGAGGAGCACTTGAATAACATCACCCACGTTCTAAACCATTTTCTTCTGACATCCCAAGCTGCCTCAGATTAAGAGGGTTTATTGTTTGTTTTACAAGGAGAGATGAGATTGTTTTTGAAAATATATATTTGATTACGTGAACGCATCATCATCATGGTCATCATCATCCCCTCTGTGTGTGTTGGTATATCGGTGTGTTCGATCCCTTTAATGAACTATCCAAAGAAGGGTGTTCGTATGCGTGACACCGGTTACCGATGTAATATCATTAATTACAGCTGTTAGCCTGCTAATTACCGCCCTGCAGCTTCCGGCAAACCTCGATGTGGATTTGCGTGGTTTTATGGCTGTTGGCACAGTGACCTGCCCCCGGCCATTGTTTATTCTTGGAATTAATTCCGTTCAAGCCTTTGTTGCAGAAAGTCTGATAACCCAGAGAGTAAAATTCACTCACACATCCCGGATGCTGTGAGAACTCGTTATGGAGTCGCATGCCTCAGTAGCTTCCACGTGACTAACAGGAGGTGTGTGAGCATATGGGAGAGTGGAGAAGAAAAGAAAAACAAGAGCCAGATGGTGCCGATAACAGAAAATAATCCAGGAATTTTAGCTTCCGTCGTTGGATGAAGTCAGATATGGGAAGCCACACTCTCGGTGAAAGAAAGAAAAAATGGGTCAAAATGTGTTATGGAGTTTACACAGACGACTAAATTAATATTACACCTAACTGTAAATAGGTAAATAAAAGTAAAATGAAATGTTGGAAAACAAGCATTTAAACTGCCTAAGGATTATTTTTCATCTCCTCATCGAAAGAATACATAAACCTTTTACCTTTTTATAATAAATCAGAAAGTTTATGTCCGATACAGTTGAGTGAGCGCCGGTCCGTGAGAAATCTCAAATGGCAAATAATGGGGGAAAAAAACATCAATAAGTTTGATAACAAAAAAAAAAAAAAAAAAAAAAGAGTCCGAATATCATTAGTGCCTTTGGCTCAGGTGTCGACATCAGCTGCTCTTGTTGACAGTCCTTGCCGTGTCAAAGAACAAGTCAACAGACTGAGTGTGCTTAACCCTTCGATCTCGATTTCCTCGACATTAAGAAGATTTTGTGTTGGTAATCTATGTACATTAGGTAAGAAGGTGTTAATTTACAGTTACCTGTATATGTGTACGTACATTTGTTAGTATATATATATAGAGAGAGAGTATAGGAGATGGACGCCATCTAGCGTCTCAAATGGTTGGACAAAGAAGCTGAAGGACGTCCAGTTCCGTGACCAGTGACCTGAGGTCACTTGAGGTCACATTGAAGAACCCTGTCGTCTGCAGCTTTCTCCAAGTCCCACTACATAGCATCTACTAAAAAGAACAAGGAACTAATTTGTCAACTCATCAGCACGCCATCTGCTTGATGACTGTGAACTAATGAGGAAGGAGGACAAGAAATATAAGACAAATCAATGGTGACACTAAATACACACTAACATCAGGGCGACCCTTGGTTATCATTCTGGTGAATTCCAACATCTCGTGTGGATAATCACAACAGCTATAAGAGGAGGCAATGTGAACATCTGTGTTGCTTCATGAGATACATCAATATTTCAAAAATCGTTAACCTCACTGAACAAACAAGTGCCGAGCATCTTCTGGAGATAATTTGAGTCGCCCTTTGGGTAAACCGACATGCAATGTTGATCTTAGTTTGTCTTCTTTCTTCCTGCTTTACTTTTGCTGTGTTTAAGCTGACTGGTAGTTTCGCATCTTCCGCCTTCGGGAATGTTTTCTTGTTCCTCATTTTCTTTCTGAATACAGGTTCCACGGTTCTTTCATCGGTAACCTTTGCACATATTTATTGCTTAGAAAGCAGACAAAGCTGTGGTAAAACCAATCTTAAAACATGCCACCAGCGAGGAACATTTATCTAAACCATGCTTTTTGTTCACGATCTGAACTTAAGAGCATATTTCTTGAAAGGTTTGAATTATCCTAAGCTCATTTTAATGGAAAAGGACTTTTTTGTGCGCGTGGATTCATTTTGAAGAAAAGGGTTGTTCATAAAATTTGAAAGAATTTTAAAAACTGTGAGAACTGAAAATATGTTATTGTGTAATCTTTAACCATGTCAACTTATGTTCTTTAAGAATGTTGTTTAGATATTATTTTCTCCTTGTTTTCTTTTTTGTAAACCATTCTCAAAGCAATAAAGCAATCAAAGGATTTCATTTACATGTGATTATCTAATTAGTGACATTTAGGTGAGAGAGCTTTAACATAAAACGAACTCGTATTTCATTTTCTCTTAAAACAAATAGGTCGTGCCGATAAAAAGAGTGTCAGTACAAATATGTCTAGTGTTTAAGAATACATTATTTTAACACATAAATTATAAACTTGTAAAGGATTGTCGTTTTTCTGTCTTGTACTTTTTAATAATTCTCTTTGCCCTAACGAAGACCGTTATACTCGCACTCAGATGTTGTTATGTTTGTAAGCAGTTTGTGTTGTTACATGTTGCCAGTGTTTGTTGTGCTTGTTCTCAGGCTCTGTTGTTGCTGGAGTCGTCGGCCACAAGATGCCGAGATATTGTTTGTTTGGGGACACAGTCAACACGGCCTCCCGCATGGAGTCCTCAGGACTTCGTAAGTAAGATTTGATTTGATGAAGTGAATGAACAGAGAGACTACAAGTGGGAGCGAGGTGCATCTGAAAGGATGCTGTAAGTAGTCAGGGATTACAGGACTTAGTGAGACCTCTGGGAAGATGAAGCAAAGAAAATGGAACCAAAGATGAGGGTAGAGCGCTGCAGGACTGCTATGACCGAGGTGTGGAGGAATGAAGGAAGAGAGCGAAGAATAGGATTACCATTGGAGGGAGAAGGCGCGTCGAACAGGTTAATAAAGAGATAATCAGCTGAATAATTCAATAAAGACAATGAGAACGATAAGATTATTAGAGAAAGTGGGCGAAAAGGGACACCTACAAACAAAATCACAATGGTTGAAAAATATAGGATACACATACACTAAAGAAGAATAAAAATTGAAACAAAGAAAGAGAGATTGCTGAATAATTCAAAGATATCTTGGTGTGTTTTTCAGCTTTAAAAATTCATATCTCATCTTCGACATTCTCTGAACTTGGCAGACGTGGTGGCTTTGAAATGGAATCAAGGGGCCCTGTGCAAATAAAGGTATTCTTTCCTTTTCTTTTTTCTCTTCTTGTGTAAAGGTTATTTCTTTAAATATGATCGATGTTTTGCGCCACCTGCACTATATAAAGTCATGTGAATGCTGTCGTTATGATTAATTCAAACATCAGCAGAGACAATTATATTTCCACAGGGAAAAGGAACTCTCCATACATATTGGCTTAACGGAAAAGTAGGATTCCGCTGCAGAAAGCGAAAGACTGTGTCTGGTGGGCTCAACCTTCATCTTTGATCACGTGATGGATACTTCAAAATGATTGGTGCCACATGCGTCATGAAAAAAAATCTTTCATCGTCAGAAAGAAGAGTTCTGTCATCAAGCGGAGAAGTGAATTATGAAAGGTCGAGTGTTGCCGTGCGGCAGGAAGCTACCCGGAGTTGATCAACACAGCCTGACAAACGGGTGGAGGGTGGAGCTGCTCGCTGTTTACAAAGAAGTAAACTGTTCAGAATCGCATCAAGAAATTTGGTCACTTCGTTGTTTATTGCTTGACTGGTTTTGTTTTTGAAAACACGTTCTTTGTGAAACGCGAGGACTGGGTGTGGGTGGAGCAAGAATCGAATACCCCGGTGCAGGATTTAGATTGCGCAGTAAAAATGTCCGACAAAAAGCCTTCAAACGGGATCCCTGGTTCTTTTCATCAGGGAATGTCCCATCGATGCTGGCTGTGAAGTGCCACTTTTAAAAACTGAGCTTTAGGATTGATTGTAAACAACACCATCTGTACACAGCCTCTCCCTCCTTCACACAAACTGCGTCGGACAAAATAAATCCTTTCTCAAATACTGCGACTGCACGAGGTCTTAAAGTGTTCACAGTTGAAAATAACAAGATTATGTTAATGGAGCTACAGTATGGGAGGTGGACACAGGTTTCTGAATTGTCGATGGTAACAAATGAGAAGGGATTTTATTAATATATCACAGTCACGTGTAGGTGGTATTGTTTAGCAGAATCAAAAGTAAGGATCAAATGAATAAATATGTAAAAAATAGTCCTATCTGTCTCATTGACAAGCTTACATGAAATGCATTAAAGAAAGTCATATCTGTCTTATTGACAAACTTTTTTTTTGCTGCAGCAAATCATGGATTTCTGTGGCTTTCACCTTTGGATGAGAGTCTGGCAACAGAGATTAAAAATGAAAGGTTCCCTCGAGAGTGGCAGAGCGTCTGTGTGTGTGTGTGCGTGTTACAAGTGAGGTTTTATTTGTAAGCGTGTGAGTATATGTGTGAGAGAGAGAGAAGAAGCAACGTAGTCCATCACTTTATCTAGAAGCATCCTCTGTGTTTCTTATAATGATTTTTTTTCTTAAACATATTTATTTTTTTAAATTTAAAGTTTATTTTGCTCGGTACAATGTTATGTTCATCAGAGTGCCCTTCTTCTGTTCATCAACGTTACATGAAGCAAGATGAAATCGATTTTAGTTTTCTTGTTTACAATTGTCCTTCTGGTACCTTGACATGACTGGTAGCTAGTAGGACTAGATGGTGGCAGCACCTGACAGGTAGGTCGGTCAGTGAGCCTCTCAGTGAGACAATCAGTCACTAATCGAGCATGACCGCAGAGCTTTGACCTCTTCTGTGTTTTCTCTGTTTCATGGAAACTAGGAAATATTTTGTGAATAAAACAAAGAACTTTTCTTTAGTATCGCCATCAATAGCCAGTTTTATTGATGTAAATCTAGGTAAAGCCCTTATTTTCTTCTTTTCAACACAGACTAAGAGGGCTACTCGTAAAATTGGAGTTCACTTTCAGATGTGGATCCATTCTGACAGCACTTCCATGCTCAATCACTAAAACCAAATGGCTAGCCACGGCAAAGGCTTAGTTTAGACCCTGGGTACCCTGTGCTTTGAATCCTGATAAGAAAGGGCATCGCCTGATTTTATTGGTGAAGCGCCGCACCCGTAATGGTGATCGCCATAGACCCGACCTCAACAACAAAATCTCTCAGGCGTTGCTTTGTAATTAAAATGTCGTACTTAGAGCAGACATCGAAAAGCTTTCATCTCACCACGCTTGCTCTTGATCGATGGTATTTGTATTGTCCACACGCTCGAGCTGATCTTGCTCTGGGTAGCGAATAAGCGGGTAGGGCCGCATCCGAAAACGAGAGGACAATAAGAAGTGTGTCAGAATCATACTGTATTTACTGATCTAGCTTCTTAAGAAAAGTTAGGAGAAGAAAGAAAATTCTTCTTGATATCATAGTCTTGTCGTTTTCTTCTTCATCATCATCATCGTCGTCGTCTATTGGCATCCCTGCAAGAACAGGACTAACTTTCTCAGTTCTAAGTTGTACATATTTCGCATTAGTTTCATTTTAAGAATATCACAAACTCTATCTACGGCACAACCTCACTTCTGAGACACAAATTAATATTGAGGGAACGAGAGGAAGTAAGATATAGCAAATGCACGACTAAATGTCAAGAAAAAAAAATAAAAGAGGTATGAGTACCTTATTTCTTTGTGTTTTTGACTGTCGAAAGCTACTGGTATAGTCCTTCATGTTTGTAAAGGCTTTTTTGTTTTGTTTTGTTTTGTTTACCTCGCAATAACGTGGAATATGAATGTTATCTCCAGTATTTATAATATATAATGGATCTCTACTGCTTAAGCGCGAAGATAGTATTCAAAGATAGCTTATAATTATATTCTATTAAATAAGTATATACAACCCCGGGGGATAACCATCAAATACAAAAAATTGCAGGAGTTTATCTTAGATCAACTATGCTTATCAATAATAATAACACAAATAACACAAATAATAATAACACTAATAATAACACTAATAATATTAGATAGTTTTTTCAATTGATATGAATATTTTGCATTAGATTTGCACATTTTGAAAGTTTTGAAGGCATGTCGATTTGGAGTATGCTTAACACAGATTATCTAGAGATGTTAACAGTTTTTCATAATTTAGACATCTACACGAAAGCAATTTGCAATCAAGCTTTTGATGTGTATCATTACTGTCAGATTTTCGCTGCATTCATTTAAGAACGGATGAGTTTTGTGGTCTAAGGGAAGTAAGTCAGTTATGGCCATTTCTTGTTTAGCTGCAGTGTTGTCTACCTTGTATTTTAGCTCCGTCCTTTATTACGGTAGTTTCCCTTTTCGATAAACATTTCATTTGAAAAATAAATATAGTGCAAGCACAAAAAGGTAGGAAGAGGCTAAAAGAACAACAACCCCCCCCCCCAAAAAAAAACAACAACAAACAAACAGAAAACAAACAAACAAACAAACGTTTAAATTGAAGGACATTGTTTTTTTTTTTTGTTAGAATGTAACCAGTACCTTGTGGCATACTTCCACTAATTTGTTTGTTTTTCTTCCTTCCTTTTTTTTTTNAGTTTATCTTAGATCAACTATGCTTATCAATAATAATAATAATAATAATAATAATAATAGTAGTAGTAGTAGTAGTAGTAGTAGTAGTAGTAGTAGTAGTTGATATGAATGTTTTGCATTAGATTTGCACATGAGTGAAGACTTGCTAATCAGTCTATCGAATGAAGCAGGTATACATTCTTTTTGAATATATAATCTCTCATAATCTGCCATAATCTGCCATAATTGGCCATTTTCGGCCATAATCGGCGGCCATAATCAGCTATAGTCGTTTATAATCGGCCATAATCGGCATGTAGATTAAGGATGTTTCTCACCGAACGCATGTCGATTTGGAGTATGCTTAACACAGATTATCTAGAGATGATAACAGTTTTTCATAATTTAGACATCTACAGGAAAGCAATACATTTTAAGTTTTAATTATGAGTTGGGGTTTTTTTTTCAAGCTTTTGATGTGTATCATTACTGTCAGATTTTCGCTGCATTCATTTAAGAACGGATGAGAGTTTTGTGGTCTAAGGGAAGTAAGTCAGTTATGGCCATTTCTTGTTTAGCTGCAGTGTTGTCTACCTTGTATTTTAGCTCCATCCTTTATTACGGTAGTTTCCCTTTTTGATAAACATTTTATTTGAAAAATAAATATAGTGCAAGCACAAAAAGGTAGGAAGAGGCTAAAAGAACAACAACCCACCCAAAAAAAAAACCAAAAAAAAAAACAAACAAACTGAAAACAAACAAACAAACGTTTAAATTGAAGGACATTGGGGTTTTTTTTTTTTTGTTAGAATGTAACCAGTACCTTGTGGCTAACTTCCACTATATTGTTTGTTTTTCTTCCTCTTTTTTTTTCTTTTTTTTTGTTTTTGTTTTTTTGTTTATTTGTTTGTTGTTGTTGTTTTTTTTTTTTTTTGTCCATTCCTCGCAAATTCTTTTCTTTCTAATTCTTTAGGAAAGAGAAATCACCTCTTTCATTTCACCTCTGTGTTAGTCCATGGGCATGTATAGTGTGTAAATGGTTACGTGCGTACTACGTGAAAGAAGTAGAAGAGATTTGCGATCGTCTTGCATCGAGAGTGAACGCGGGAGAAAAGATAAATATTTAATTAACGTGATTATGAAATTATTACTCATCCGGTGCCGTTCACCCGTAGGCATTTTAATAATATGTGTTCACAACGGCGCACTCACTTTTGCCCATTTCTCCTTCCTCTCTTTTTTTTTTTTTTTTTGTTCTTTCTTTCTTTTATTTGTTCTTTTATGTAACATAACACAGAAATAGATTTTAACACCTAATCATTTATGGATAGTATAAATGCAAGCGTTATTTCCAGAAACAAACTGCATTAGAAAGCGCTGGTGCATAAAGTCACTTCGATGAAGCCGAAAATATGGCGCAAGGTTCCACTCCTCTGTTTGGGTGAATATTCCATGTCGGCTGTAGACAGTTGTGTCTACACTCTATCTTATGAAGTTCAATTATATCCCCTTGTCATATGTTGCTAGGCCTTTCAGTGTATATAAAATGTGTGTTAGTGTGTGAGAGAGATGTTGAGGCCTTGGGACCAATCTCATTTTGTTAAACTATTTTGAACAATGCATAAACAGATAAAACTGTTTAATTAAAACGTTGAAGCTATGGGTTAAAAAAGAGCAAGGCATTGTTAGCTTTAGGCTCTTAAGTTTTTGTCAACAGCCAGAATTTGTTATGTCCTGCACAGAACACAACCACTACAGGACTGACACTGAAGTTGGCCTTGTCGTTGGGAGGCTTTAAGTCAGAAACAGAGTGATTTCCAGCAGGATGCTGGGTCGACTATTGCATTGAGTTTTTGAATTTGACAAATAAGAGCAGACGGTGAAGCAAAGTGTGCAAAATGTCTGTGTAGGAAGTGTACACAAAACGTCATAGTAATCCTGTTGCCTAATCCGAAAGCACCCTTACAGTTACTGTTTACTTTTCTAACCTTCTGTGAATGTGAAGACTTCTCAAGTGTTATTTAATCATTGTTGATTTATTCGAAACGTTTTAAACAAGGCAAACAAGTCAAAGTCTTTGGTTAAAAATTTAAGCTGCTGCGCCCAAACAATTGATAAGCTGAGGAATCCCTTCTGCACAGAAAACCTCACAATGATGCTGGATACACCTGTCACCTTTCACCTTTCATCTGTATATGCCTGAACTCAAATAATACCACTCACAAATGTGTCACATTGGCAGAGCGAGAGCTCGTGCTGACCAAAAACAACAATAACCATGTAAGGACCGCACTTTTCTGAGAAACATGTTTGACAATTTTCGTCTTCCATTTATTGGGTTACAGGTGAGTGATCACGGATTGTGATTCTTTTGCAACAGCTTTTTGGATCCTGTCTCACAGGAGTGACACACAGTCGTGATTAGCACGTAGGTGTGTTGATTAATAACACCCTGCACGGCAGAACCCGCAAAGCAGAAATAAATAACCAAGACTAGAAGTAAACTGGGTCAACAGGTGATGCTTCAGAATGGTGAGTTTGTAACTCGCTGTCAGTAAGTGGTCCATCATTGCTAATGCTGCTCCTGCGGGGTGGAGGTGGAGGTTTTCTTCTGGGAAGAACATCGTCTGTGACGTCTGTAAGTGCACCCGCTGCATCCCCATTGGCTGTACGGGGCAAGTCGAGGTTAGTGCGCAGGTCGTTAGAGAAGTTCCTGACACCATTAACCTTGTGTTCCATCATGGGAGATACTTTTAACAGCTGAAAGGAAGGATTGGATTGTTTCGTTGAAATCGAAACTGCTCCGTCATCCCAATATGGCAGATCTTCCGGCTCGAGCGTTCCTGTTCTCTGGGTGCTACATACGTCAGGAGTGGGTGCCTCTCTGCCATCAGCAGAAGTTCTACCCGGAGGAGCAACATCTTTGTTTACGATCTGTGAAATAGCCTGTACCTGAAATGTCGAATCTCCATTGAGAAGAAATGGCTTAGTTTTGCTGAGACCAAAACTTTCGGCAGAAAATGATTTTAGTGTGCCATGCGTAGATCCATGGGCGTCATCTTCGGTGTGGCCGGAAAGCGTGGAGTCACTCAAGTCCTCCGGCTCCTCCTTGATCGACTCGAAGTACAAGCCAGGATAAGACCCGTAGTACGGATGTATCATTATGTTGTAGTCCATGGCAATCGTATTATCATGGTATCTATCTGCCTCGTCATCAAAGCCATTAACACCTAAGCGTTCAGATGTCGCGTCTCTGAGAAAACTGAGCTGATCGCTGCTACCTGAACTCTGTGCAGTGTCACTCTCCGATGAGAAAGTATCATGTGAGTAAGCTCCAGAAGATGAAGTGGTCTCCAAAACTTCATTTGGGAATGGGTTCACCAGGTCATACGATTTTTTACCTTTGGCATCAAAACTGCCACCAAACGAGTTTCCTAAGCCGGAACTAAGACCTTGGGATTTGAACTGTCCCTCTCGACTTGGATCCGCAAAAGGATACCCCCCTGAACTCACCCGGAAAGGATTTGAAATCGATAGGTCAGCAGCGCTATTACTCTGGCTTTGCTCGTCATCATCGTCAAGCCAAAGAGGACGACGATAGTAAGGTTCAAGGACGACTGAGTGTTCACTTCCGGAGCTGCTCGTCTCCAGAACATCCAACACTATAGCAGTGTCTGGCAGATCTGCATCGCTGTCCACCATCGTGATCATCTGTTTGCTGCTGTCAACATCTCGCCGGAAGTAAGAGCTGCGAGTCCTACTACTAGGGTGAGAACCGTTCTTGATGCTCCCACCTCCGGCGTAAGTGGTCCATGGCGCACTCATCACATTGTTCCCGGTGGGCGTTCCTCGCGGCTCGTCGACATCGTCAAAGTCCTTGTCCATCACTTCTGTTCTTTTTCTCGGGTTATGTGGCGCCACCTCGTCAAACTCGTCTTTGAAAATGTCCTTCAGCAACACTTTATTCGCCTTATTAGAGCTATTCTTGTCGCCACTTACTTTGACTGTTGATATTACTGATACATTGTCGGGTATGTTGTCAGCGTCTGTTGAGTCACTAGTAATGTTCTGAAGTTTTACAAAATCGTTTTTGCTAAATGCTACGGACACCAAACCCGGATTAACTGACTCCGGTATACGGGAAAAGTTTTTTCTAAACCCCTCTTTGTCCAATTCTACCGAAGACGAATATTGGTTGAAGTCGTTTTGCGTCTCATAAGCAGGCATCTGTTTACTCTGGTCTGCCTCATACAGGAAAAACTCTCTTCCTACAAATTCATCTGTACCTTGTTTTAACCCTTCACCTTGCGAGGTCCATGCCCTTGCTTCTTCAGTTCCGTCGCTCCTGTCCTCGAGGTCGTGCTCCCCCTCCACAACAAAGCTTTGTTGGTCTTTCAACCTGTTCGTTCGACTGCTACGACGAGGTGGTTTCTTTCGACCTCGGACAGACTGCTTCTCCGTTGAGCTCCCCTCGCTGCTATCCCCATAACTGTCCACTCTTCCTAAGTAACCGTCTTTCAAAACACCCTCTGTCGTCGCGGCGAAGTGTGGCACAGGATCATCATTGCTCTCCCTTGGGGCCTCTGCTTCTACGACTTTTTCCAGTACCGAGCGGCTCCCTCCAGAATGAAGTCCGTGATGGCCATCAAGAATGATCTCTATGTCCCTGTCGTCGTACTGAAAACTGCTTCCGTCACTTTCACTCTCCACCCTCGGCGCGCCATCGCTTCGCTGGTAGTCGTAGTGAAAGTGGTGGTTAATCACATGATGAGGAGGACGCCTTCCGGATGTTTTTCGCAGCGTCTCGTTGACGCCGACATTTTCGGCCTCGCTGTCAACCTCGTCGAAGTCACCCCCAACAAGGGCTACATCTGGCAGCACGTGCATGTCCGAAACGAGGTCCTGACCTCGCTCTCCTTCCTCCTCGGCATCAAAGGCATCGTTGACGAATACGGCCGGTAGGTGCTTCTTCCGCATCTGTTCCTTCCACGCCTCCCGCGCACTGCCACTCCGCCGCATGTCAAAGGGGCGTGTCGGGCTATTGACTGACAGCCGGCTGGGGCTAGTGGTCTGAGAACTGCCACCACTTCCCTCGGCAGCTTCCGGTCGCTGGAGCGAAGCTTGCGCCGCTCGCTCCGACGCAGGTGAGTGGTAAATGTACCGTTTCTTCGTGGACGCTATGTCCGTGATGACTGTCAGGTCATCATCTAGGTCTGTGGTGATGATCTCAGCTCCACGTCTGGTTGCTCCAGTGTAGTCGGGGGAATATCCCTCGGGGTCGTCGTCTTCTCTCGAATAGGCCCTGACTTGTCCATTGGGCTGAAATAAATAAAAAATAAAACAAATAGCATTATTTAGTGGTTTAGTCTTTCTAAAAGAAAATCTTTTTTTTTATTTGGGGTTTTTTGGGGGTGGGATTAAGACTTTTAAATGTAAAATGAGCAAGAAATAAATTAAAACAAGTGTTAACCAGACAATCGGGACGTCACAGTGTTCGTCCAATCTGAATGTGTTTTGAGGGGTCAGGGAACAGCAAAATGATGATGTCCTGATCGAAAACCAGCATTTTGCGAAAAAACACCATTTGTTTTACCTGACAGTATAGTAGCAGAGAGGCCAAGCGGTTAAGTGACCTGCAGATCAACTCACCTGATACTCGTGTACAGGACCAGTGATGGTCACGCCCCGTCTTACTCGTGCGGTGACTCGTACCGTGGCGCCACCTGGCGCTTGCACTCTCCGCGTGTAGGACTGAAGGGTACAGGCGGAAGGATCTTACACAGAAGATAAATAGCAAAGCAACTGTTACAACATCGTCTAACCTGAGAAACGCGGCGTAATCACTCCTACGTCATCAAACATACTTCCGTGCTCTCTGGCTCGCATTTTTTTCTTTTTTTTTTCACGACTACCATTCCAAAGGATCAGACAATATTTAGGGTTAAAACTGGACTCTTTGCAGACGTTTTTTTTTTTTTTGAGTTAACTACAAAAGCGAGACTGTACACAAAATTCCTGTTTAGCCACCTTTCAGCTTAGCTGCCAGAACGAGGCTGTTGTATACAAAGCTTCCGGTTTAGTCACATTCATTCTTTAAGCTTCCGAGACTAACAGTTAACTTTGTTAAGGGTTGGTCTCGGCAGACACTCAACGGTCCACCTAAACACATTGGTGGCACAGGCTTACCTTCCTCCTTGGCTGACGTGTCTCTCAGCACGTGCACAGTCCACACATACACCAGGGCATGCCGGTAGCGGCGACTAAGCACCCACAGCACGTGCGGCGCCGTCAGTGCCTCTAGCAACAGCAGCCACAGCACCACCACCTGTGCCGACACCCGATCCACCGGCTGCACCAGTTGAATAAACTGCAGCACCTGCACACCAGAGCACTCTGTGACCCCGTCGCCGTCTTTATGTTCTTTACTGACAAAGTCTCTCATTATTGTATACAACGGATAAACTGTCTAGCTACACGCTCAAAAAAGAGAAGGAAAAAAAAAGTAAAGAAAGAAAGGGAGCAGAGGGTCAAGAGGCAGCATGAAGACTATCATAAGTTAAAACGTGACATGTTTAAAAATTATTTTAAAAA
This sequence comes from Pomacea maculata, assembly GCA_004794325.1. Lineage (NCBI taxonomy): Eukaryota > Metazoa > Mollusca > Gastropoda > Architaenioglossa > Ampullariidae > Pomacea > Pomacea maculata. Next base: position 684,577 of record SRHC01002350.1, on the reverse strand, counting down.
AATAAATAAAGAATACAAGAAAACATGGAAAATCAAAAGAATAAAAGAAAAAAAAAAAGAAATCACAGATCATAAAAATCAGAATTAACAATCACGCCTCCATTTCATCCATTTTCTCCTTTTTTATTCTAGCTTATAGTTATTCTTCGTCACCGGCGGACCGACAGAATGAAAAACGAACCTCCTGACATGCACCAGATATATACAAATATTTTCTTCAACCACCTTTATCTACCATTTCCCCAAAGATCGGAAAGTACAACTGACTGACTCTTCTCCTGATTTAGACTAGCTGTCACTGTGGTATGGGCAAGGTGGAATACATCTTCAGTGTTTGTTTGTTTGTTGTATCCAGACTTGATCAGTGCAACTGCTCGTCTTTTTCACACCCTTACTTTTGCAATATCATGTTACTCTCAGCCTTGTTGTTGTTATTTGGTTCGTCTTCGTGTTTTTGTGTATTTGATTTTATTCCCCATTTAGTACGATTGTTTACTCTTCTATAGCTCATTGTTTGTTTGTTTTCCTGTCACTCTTATGCTGTTCATGTTTAGTTCTTGTTCTTAAACACTTAGATTGGAATGTGAGTATCGGCTTTATAAATTTCGCGTTTCTTTACCATTTCTGTAAGGTGTGTCCCAAAGCATAACAACGGATGAGAGATGAGAGAACAATAATGAGAACTGACATCGTCTAGAAAATAGACTTTTAGTTGAATACACAAACAAAATGAATGCAATGCTTGTAATGAGTTGTGGTAGGTCACGTGTTATCTCGTGTACCAATGACGTCTTGTGTCTGACGTCTTTTGTGCGTCATTTATCCCACGTCATTTGAGGCAGAAAAAGACGTCATCTATAAGAGAAAAGCAGTTGCCCCTAAACGACCGAATAAGCAGAAAAACAAGTCTTCTTCCGACATCTTCTTTTTGACTCTCTAAGTGACATTCCTCTGAACTTCGATTTGGTTCACCTTCATCGTCATCGTCATCAGCGGAGTGTAGTCGAGACTTCTGTGTGTGTGTGTGTGTGTGTGCGCGTGTTTGTGTTTGTGGGTGAGTGTTTGTTTGTGTGTCTGTCTGTGTGTGTGAGAGTAATACTTCGTGGTATGCAAGGTAAGCGTACGTTCGTCATATCACACTGCTGTGTACAGCTGCTTCACAAATGTTGATTTTACGACATGTCATCAATCACAACAACAGTAACTCACCATCGTTCCATTTCCATGATAGTCACTGCACGATCTTACATTTCCATCTTTATTTCGCAGGTGAACAAGACTCAAAACAGAATTTTAGCAACACAAACGCCAATGTTTTTCTTTTCTGAGACAAGAGAAGACAAGCAGGGATAACTACATAAATCGTCTGAATCGGAAACCAAATGAAAGCCGATGCTTATAGCACTGAATTTATCAAAGTTTAATTATTATTAGTGATCAAACTGAAAGGTCCTCATGCACTGAGCAAAGATACTGGCAGTAAAAGTCATCCAGTGTCATGGTTTATTATTTTTCTTTTTTTTTTTTTTTTTTTGAGAAACACGGTGTGAGGCTGCCATCGCATTTGATTTTTGTTCTTGCAACAAAAACTGTCCTCTGAGCGTCAATGAGCCATGCATCAACAAACGCTCACCTTCTCCCACTGTACATGCGTTCATATAGGCAAATAAACAATATGTCCGCTTTGTCTTGTCATTATCACTACCTGGCCTAAGTTCGTAACGTTATCAACATCGTAAAAGTCTAAAACAAACAAGAAGACCAAACTTCATAGGATTTTCTTGATCTCACTTGTGGTCTTGTCTGTCACAGGGATCTGACTTTCCATTTTTCTCTCAATTTCTTCTTATTTCTTGAATATTGATGTAGGTGGCACCACTTTCTGTCGTCTAGTAAGACTGCTTTATTAAAGGACGCGTTGAGAAGTTTATTGGCGACAATTAGCAGTGCAGGCGGTAAGGTTGTCTTCTCGGGTTTACATTCTGTAACGAATAAACCTCCGGGAAGTTTATAATTGTCAATGTTTTCGTGTAATGGTATCATCTCAGTGAGATTATCTAATAATATTTTCTTCGTCTCTTTAATAGTTACATTGCATTACTTTCTAAATCATCTTTCACTGACCTCTCTAGGTCGTCGGCATCGAACTTCGTGTTCATAATCCCAGTGTCCTCTCTTGGAAACTTCTCATTGTTGATATGTATCCGTCATCCGTGTAATGACGCCATCTCATGGCGGTTATTTGATAAGATACTTGTTTGTCTTTTTACAGCACCGTTTATTAAACGTTCCTCTGTGTGTTCTCCGAAAAGACGATTTGCATGAGCTTTTCTCCTTTTGCTGGCCACCGTGTGTCTCTCATGTGGCTTTTTACTCAAGAGATCATCGTTCACTGATCTCTCTAGGTTGTCTGCAACGAACGGTTTGTTAGCGATTACCCTAGCCTCCTGTGTCTTCTTCGTTTTACTGAGATCGTCTTGGTGATTTATTTTCTTCTCTTTGGCAGCTGGTGAGAACTTGTCTTGTATAAACTTTTTTCTTCGATTGGTGTAGAAATCACAGATGTAAGGAAGTTCTTTTTCACAGTCGTCGACTAACAATTTCTTTTCGTCGGACTTTTGCAAGTAGAAGCAGCCTCGCTTCTGAGCGATGCCCTCTAAGCCACCTGTACCCAAAGCAGACTCCAGAAATTCTTCTTGAATTGTATGGTTGCTGTCCCAGGTAAGCTGTCCCTCGTTCCTCAGCCCCGTCCAGGCTCCTATACCTACGATCAAGAATCCGTAGTGTTCGTGGACTACTGACATCTCGTCTCCGGTCTCAAAGGTGACCAGGCTGCTGTCCATCTTCTGGCATTGTAATTTAGCGTCGTACCAGGTGGCAGCAGAGTCCATGTACTTGTAGCACTTAAATTTTGTTAGCTGATTCCAGCCTACATGACATTTATCTTGTTTCACGTAAGAAGTTCTTAGGGAGTTAGCATATTGCTGCTCCTCTTCGTTCACTGTCTGCTCCAGATCACTCATTTTGGAGTTGACATCCATTGGCCCTACTGGGGTCATAGGTTTTTCGTCTTGAGCGTCAATTATATCAGTTCTATTTAGGTCTTCGTCCACATGATGCTCGAGCTTGGCAGGGTACTCGTTCCAGGGAGTCATAGTCAATCTGTCGACATCCCATGTATCATCATGAGTGTATACTTCGCAAATGACGCCGTACGTCTCGTCACACTGTTCCAAGAAAAGGGGATGGTTGTAGATTGTCGTGAGGGAGTAGCAGCCTCTCCTTTTATCTCCGCGAAGATTGCTGGCGCCACTGGTGAGAAAATCTAGAAACTCTCTGTCTACATCGCGGCGACTGTCCCATGTAAACTTCTTGTCCTTTCGTAGTCCTGTCCATGCCTGTCCGTTTCCCATGAAGGGACGGACACTAATCTGGACAAAGTTGTACTCTTCAAGAGATTCCAGGGTCAGCATGCGACCGCCATTATTCCTGCATTTTTCCCTCCCCTCGCTCCAGTCAACTGGATGTGAGAGATATTGGTAGCATTTGCCTTTCCTCTTGTACCAATCTTCACCTGCACAACTGTGTCTAAGTTTGGGTATTGGGTCGTCCGTTTGGGTAGGAGTGTTGTCGATGGGACCTCTATCGTAGGTTTCGCAAATAAAGAGGAAGATCACGTCGCAGTTCTCAGTTTCCCACTGTCTAACTTTATCGGTTTTGGCCAGCACACACTTTGTTTGGTTTGTCATTAATGCCGGTTGTCCGACCGCCCAATTTGAGTAGTTCATAGGTTGGAGATTGCTCCACATGAAGACTCCATGTGTTCTGTTCTCCTTCAACCCAATCCACACGTTGCCTCCAGCATCCGGGTTTCTCGCCCGACCCAATTTGAAGACCAGTTGCACCATCGAGTTTGCCGTTGAGTTTTGGATTGTCGCCAGGTGGCCTCCCTGATCCTGGCAAATTTCCTGCGCATCGTGCCAAGTAGCAGGTATCTTGAAGTATTGGTAGCACTGCCGTATCCCTAAATCCTCGGACGTTCTGCACAGCCACGTGAAGTCAAACTCCTCCCCGTACTCCATTTCAGACCCCGTCTCGCTCTCAAAGAGTTCGATCTCGTTGACTACTGGATCCCCACCTGGCTTACCACCACACGACTCGGCCAAAATCACCTGTTTTTGAAGCCGGGTGCTTACCCACTCCATGTGGCTCATGTCTCGCAAGTGGACTCTGGAGGCCACGCGACACTTGTAAAACCCATTCCCTTTGCAGCCAGCATCGGGGACTAACACGTTCACAGTGTGTTGACGGATTTTACTGTGGGTCGCCTTCTGCATAGCATCTGTGTTAACTGAAGATAAGAGATTAAAAGTAAACCTCTGTGTGACTAAAACTAATTAGAATATACAAAACTATAACTTGATTATGACGGTGCTTCTTAGAGATGTCAACATATCAGCAACAACTGAGGAGGAGAGAAAGTGTTTGTGTGTTTACATATGCAGACGACAGAGAGATGTTTGTAGACACTTCTTTAAGTCATATTTAATATTCACCTCTGCTGGTAACTGAAGCTTTTTCGTTCTGCTTCAGGAAAGTGTGGTAAGTATTTGGCAGCTCAAACTCTGCAATGACCGTTGTATCTCCAGACACTGCTTCTTTCCTAACAATATCCACAATTATCTCCTGTTCTCCATCTTCTTTAGGCGTCCAAAGCCGAAGTTCTTTCTTTTCCAGTTTCTCTTCGACAAAGCAAGTAATATTCAGATGATCTCTTGGACGGAGGCTGACCGTTGTGCTGTCTAAGTCAATGTCGAACATTTGAACAAAATATTTCTGTGTCGTAGTCCAGTTTATAGCAGGTGTCACAAGATATTCAGAGCCGATGGTGGACGATTTTCTCCTGGCAGCTACTTTCGTCGTTGGGCTCACTGTATGTTTATATAGATTTCTGACTCTCACATTTTGATTATAATCGTAATCATCTGCTATCCTCGATGGGTGCAGATTATGTTTCGTAATGCGATGGGAGGTTTGTAAATTTGGCATCTGTTGAATAAAGGTTTCTGAGTGCGCTGTACCACATAGCACCGCCATGATATCCAGCAACACCAACACGTGTAGCATCCTCCCTGATAATGTGCGTTCATTCATTCTTCCTGTCTTCATAATGTCTCCTGACACAGAGAAGGGAGTGTTATCAAAACATGGGTTTAGTTTTGTGCTTCCCCAACCCTATCTTTTATTGGTAAGTAGCCTTCAAATGAACATCGATTATGTCATAAAAGACAATCTAAAAGAAAATACGAAAAGGGTTTTGAAGGCTTTACAAGAGTAGAAACTGTCCTGAGTGATTTATGAAGACTAGCAGAACATCGATACAGCAATCGCTTTTCTATTGAAAACTATTTAAAAATAATAGTATACACTATCAAACTACCGAAACTATTTACCGAAGATTAATAACTGTTAAGAATATCAGCCAATCAAAAGGATCAGAAAGTAATTAAATCGAGCACGATTTCTAATTTTGAACATCAATTTTTTTTCTGCATGCTACAAGTACATAATGACTAGTTAGGATTTTTCCTCAATTATTCATTAGAAAAAATAGGTCTACGTCCAGTTCAGCTCACTGCATCCTCTGCAACAGTCTGTACTTCGCCTACATTGATGAAACAAGTGAGACACTTACTTCTTTGTATGAGGCAATGGAGGACAATCCTGACAGAATAAAGCGTCTTGTCAGAAAGCAGCAATAATTTTACGGCATCGAGGTTTCAGCTACCAAACGTCTTAACGTCTGCGACTTAACGCACGAGCGTGTGGCTACGACACGTCATGATTGACGCACAGAGGCAGATAAACACGATATTGTGACGTCATCTACGACATCGAAACTGTAAATAGCACCTGAAGCAACAGTTTGTCTCGCGACGGTGGTAAACTATACGAACTCCAATTCTTTTATTTCAGCAGATCTTATATCAAGTGACTGATGTTGAAACGTTTGTTCTGTCATCAGTTGTACAGTTCGTCTAATCTAAACTTAGGGATACTGGGAAAGGAAGAACCAAATTAGTGTAAACAACAAGAAAAGAGGTTAAAACTTACAGATCAGAATCGTGGTCGTGAATTTTCTGATTACGATAATTAGTATCATTATCATCGGGATCAATAAAGACAGACAAGGGTAATAGGATTGATGACGTCATGGTGGAGTGCCGATGAAAGGTTGCCGTCCGTCAGGTCACGCTGGTAACCAAGCGTTGCATGAGCTCCTGTGGAGCGTGGCAAGTTGTGTTCTAACCACACAGGTGTGCAAACATCAAACTGTAACAGCAGCTACACGTGTGCACGGTCACACCACGTATCCATGACATCACGTAACCACTTATCTCTGAGAGGCTCGCACAACAGCTGTGACGTGTGCGTGTTACATTGATGAGTACAGAGCACTGGTGTACATGGACCTCTGTGTGCTTGTGTGTGGCTCTGTGTCGGCATGCGAGTAGTCATGTTTGTAGGAATGCGTGTGTGTGTGAAACGGAGAGACAGCTGTGGTGTGTGTGAGAGATAGAGAGAGTGAGAGATAGTGAGGTCAGTGTGTTTAGGTGAGTGAGCGAGAAAGAGATATGGTATATGAGAGAGAGATGGAGATATAATGTGTTAGTGTGCTAGTGTTACATATATATAAAGTAAACCGACAAGATTAACTTATAATTATTAAACACTTCTCCTCAGAACACGAGATTTATGTAAAACCACTCACCTCTAGTCGGTAAGATAGGTTCTACTTGATGGACATACAGATGAGGGAAAGCTTTATGAAGAAATAGAATAGAAATAATTTAGCAAGCCAGAAAGACAGACAGACAGAAAGACAGACAGACGGACAGACAGAGAGAATCCTTAAAATAAATAAGAAAGAAATACCCAGGAGTGTGTACACTTGCTGACAGTTTCTTTGTGAATCGTCTCACAGAAATTCACTGTCATATGCTGTGTTCATCACCACTTTGTGTTTTTCTGTATTTGATTTTATTCTTCGTTAAGTACGGTTGTTTATTCTTTCATACATCATAGGTTGTTTGTTTGTTTTCCTCTCACTCCTTTGCTGTTCCTGTTTCGTTCTTGTTCTTAAGGACTAAGAGCATGCTCCTTAAGATTGTGAGTATACACTAAACAAATTTCGCATTTATTTATTATTTATTTGTATGTGTTCCCTAAGCATGTGTGTTTTTTTCTATCTAATAAGTGTGTGCGTTCGCGTGTGTAAGAGCAAGTGCGTGTGTGTTTGAATACGTTCTTGTCTATAAGTTTTTATTTGTTTAAAAACATTTCCTTAAGGTGGGTGTGTCCCAAAGCATGAAAATGGTCAGATGAGAGAACAATAATATTTGAGAACTAACATCGTTTGGAAAAATAGACTTTCAGCTGAATACACAAGCGAAATGAATGCAATGCTTGTAAGGAGTTGTGGTAGGTCACGTGTTATCTCGTGTACCAATGACGTCTTGTGTCTGACGTCTTATGTGCGTCATTTATTCCACGTCACTTGAGGCAGAAAAAGACGTCATCTATAAGAGAAAAGCAGTTGCCCTCAAAACGACCGAATAAGCAGAAAAACAAGTCTTCTTCCGACATCTTTTTGACTCTCTAAGTGACATTCCTCTGAACTTGTCCCTTTTCGATTTCATTTACCTTCAACGTCATCGTCATCAGCGGAGTGTAGTCGAGACTTCTGTGTGTGTGTGTGTGTGCGCGTGTTTGTGTTTGTGGGTGTGTGTTTGTCTGTGTGTGTCAGAGTAATACGTCGTGCGTATGCAAGGTAAGTGTACGTTCGTCATATCACACTGCTGTGTACAGCTGCTTCACAAATGTTCATTTTACAAGATGTCATCAATCACAACATCACTCACCATCCGTTCATTTCCATGACAGTCACTGCACGATCTCACATTTCCATCTTTATTTCGAAGGTAAACAAGACTCAAAACAGAATTTTAGCAACACAAACGCCAATGTTTTTCTTTTCTGAGACAAGAGAAGACAAGCAGGGATAACTACATGCCTCGTCTGCATCGAAAACCAAATGAAAGCCGATGCTTATAGCCCTGAATTTATCAAAGTTTAATTATTATTAGTGATCAAACTGAAAGGTCCTCATGCTCTGTGAAAAGCTAGTGGCAGTAAATGTCATCCAGTGTGATAGTTTATTATTTTCCAAGTTTCTTTTTCTTGAGACTTCCGGTGTGAGGTTGCCATCGCATTTGTTGGATCTTGCGACCAAAACTGTCCTCTGGGAGTAAATGAGCCGTGCGTCAACAAACGCTCACCTTCTCCCACTGTACATGCGTTACATATGGAAAATGCACAATATTTCCCGTTGTCATATCATTATCCCTACCTGGCGTAAATTCCTAAAGTTATCAACATCGTAAAAGTCTAATACAAACAAGAAGACCGAATTTCATAGGCTTTTCTTCATCTGACTTGTGGTCTTGTCTCTCAGAGGAGTCTGACTTTCCATTTTTTCTCAATTTTTTATATTTCTTGATTCTTGATGTCGGAGGAGTTGTAGTTGCCTCTCAAAATTGTTTTTTCGTCTAGTTAGACTGATTTATTAAGAAGGATGCATAAAGAAGTTTATTGGCGACTATTAGCAGTCCAGACGGCAAGGCTGTCTTCTCGGGTTTACATTCACTAACGAATAAAACCTGTGGGAGGTTTCTTATCTTTGATGTTTCCGTGTAATGGTATCATCTCAGACAGATTATCTAATAATAATTTCTTAGTCTCTTTAATAGTGGTATTGCTAAGGTCTCAACCTTTGCGTTCCCTGTATGCTCAGAGAAAAAGTTTTTCATGAGCTCTTCTTCTCCCTTACGCTACTTTCTGTTACTCATCTGCCGGCTGTTCACTCTCTGTCATCATCGGCTAATCTCTCTAGGTCGTCTGCAACAAACGGTGTGTTGACAATCTACCTGCTGTCTTTGGAAAACTTTTCTTTGTTGATGCGTCCGTGTAACGACGCCCTTTGATAGCGGTTATTGTGTATATTCTTTATCGCCTTAACAACACTCTTTATTAATCGGCCTACTTTGTGTCCTCCAAGAAAAAGTTTTGTCTCTGCGTTTCTTCTCCCGGCAACTACCTTGAGATTCTCTTCATTCTGATCATTCTCTCTATAACCGACCTCTGATCTCTCGAGGTCGTCTGCAACGTACGGTGTGTTTATAAGGAGTTTATGTAGCTAAAAGCCTTGTCAACAGCTTTGTCAAAAGTATCCAAAACAAAATCTTTAACTTTATTCAAAGTATCCTTAAGATCATCCATAGCACCATTCTTATCAGCATAGATGGCAACATGCTTGGCAGCAGTGTTTGGTCTGACTCCTGCTCCAATAGCATGAGGAGCATGTATCGGCTTCACTCCTGTTCTCGCGCCCGCTACGGCGTGTTTCTCGTCATTCTGATGGACATTCTCTGCAAACCCGTCTTCTGATCTCTGTAGGTCGTCTGCAACGAACGGTGTGTTCATAATCCCAGTGCCCTCTGTGTTAAGCACTTCGTAGTCGTTGTGTATGGGTCTGTGTATGACATCCTTAAGCATGTTAGAAATTGACGTTAATGGGTTAGGATAATTTCGTATATGCCTTCTTGATCTTCTACTCCTTCTTGATCTTCTTCCCCATCCTCTTTTTCTCCTGCCCGCTACCGTGTGTTTCTTGTCGTACGGCTGTTTATTCTCTAGATCATCGTTCATTGATATCTCTAGGTCGTCTGCAACGAACGGTTTCATCGCAATCCCATTGCCCTCTGTGGTAAGCTTTTCATTGTCGATGCGTGTGTCTAATGACGCCATTTTAGGTACAATGTTTGCAAAGCCTCTGATTATCGCTTTAAATAGCTTTGCAAAGAAATTTCCGAACGAGAAATCTTTCTTCCAAATCCCTTGTCCCTCTGTGGTATGAATTTCATTGTTGATAAGTCCGTCTGATGACGCCATTTTATAGCTCAAGACGATATTCTTTACATTATCAAGAACATCCTCAGCAATATCCTTTGCAATGTCTCCTACTTCAAGTGTATCGAGAGCAAGTTTCGGCGTAACTCCTGTTCTCCCGCCGGCTACCATGTGTTTCTCGGAGGTGTGTGCATCTGGAGTCTCTTTAATGAAGGTTTCTGAGTGCGCTGTACCACATAGCACCGCGATGAATGCCAGCAACGCCAACACCTGTGGCATCCTCCCAGATAATGTGCTTTCATTCATTCTTCCTGTCTTCATAATGTCTCCTGACACAGAGAAGGGAGTGTTATCACAACATGGGCTTAACATTTTGCCTTTATAACCCTATTCTGTCAGTGGTCAGTAGCCAAACATACACATTCTTCATTGAAAACCATTGCTCTCGTCATCTAAGAACAAGATTAGTTACACCAGCATCAATAACTTATTTTTCTGCATGCTACAAGTACATAATGACTGGTTAAGATTTTTATGTCTTCTTCATTAGAAAAAATAGGTCTACCTCCAGGTCAGCTCACTGTATCCTCTGCAGCAGTCTGTACTTAACTTGATACACCTAGCAATAGTACTGCAGGAATCTCTCTTTGTTTGAATGTTCACAAAAACCAATTATTTACTTCTAAACTTCTCTAGGAAGGACTTAAATAGCAAAATCTCTAGCGAAAGCTGTTACAAGTAATTGCTCAGTTGTATGAAGGAACGACAGCTTTTAGAAAGATTCAAACCTAAAAGCAATGTCGGCAAGTATGATCATAAATGCGGAAATAAACGTTTCTAAATACCTGACGTTCCTGTTCAAAGTTCACGTCGCAGTCGTCAGGTGAGACACACTTACTTCTTTGTATGAGGCAATGGAGGACGCTCCTGTGAGAAGGAACGTCTTGTCACAAAGCAGCAATAATTGGAAGCAATCGAGGTTTTAGCTTCCAAACGTCTTAACGTCTGCGACTTAACGCATGAGTGTGCGGTTACGACACGTCATTACTGACGTATGGCAAGAAATCAACACGATATCGTGACGTCACCTATGACGACAAACTGTAAACAGCACGTGAAGCAACAGTTTGTGTAGGAAAGAGGTTATAACTTACCGAAGAAAATCGTGTTCGCTAATTTTCTCCCTTTGTTTATTGTTATTATTAGTATCATCATCGGGATTAATAAAGACAGACAAGGGTAATAGGATTGATGACGTCATGGTGGAGTGCAGATGAAAGGTTGCCGTCCGTCAGGTCACGCTGGTAACCAAGCGTTGCATGAGCTCCTGTAGCGCGTGGCAAGCTGTGTTCTCACCACAGAAGTGTGCAAACATCAAACTGTAACAGCAGCTACACGTGTGCACGGTCACACCACGTATCAATGACATCACGTAACCACTTATCTCTGAGAGGCTTGCATTGAAGCTGTGACGTGTGCGTGTTACATTGATGAGTACAGAGCACTGGTGTACATGGACTTCTGTGTGCTTGTGTTGGCATGCGAGTAGTCATGTTTGTAGGAATGCGCGTGTGTGTGAAACGGAGAGATAGCTGTGGTGTGTGTGAGAGATAGAGAGAGTGAGAGAGAATAAGTTCAGTGTGTTTAGGTGAGTGAGCGAGAAAGAGATACGGTATACATACAGATGAGGGAAAGCTTTATGAAGAAATAGAATAGAAATAATTTAGCAAGCCAGAAAGACAGATGGACGGATGGACAGAGAGAATCCTTAAAATAAATAAGAAAGAAATACCCAGGAGTGTGTACACTTGCTGACAGTTTCTTTGTGAATCGTCTCACACAAGTTCACTGTCATATGCTGTGTTCATCACCACTTTGTGTTTTTCTGTATTTGATTTTATTCTTCGTTAAGTACGGTTGTTTATTCTTACATAGATCACAGGTTGTTTGTTTGTTTTCCTGTCACTCCTTTGCTGTTCCTGTTTCGTTCTTGTTCTTAAGGACTAAGAGCATGCTCCTTAAGAGTGTGAGTATACATTAAACAAATCTCGACTTTATTTATTATATATTTATTTGTATGTCTTCCCTTAGCATGTGTGTTTTCTCTTTCTAATAAGTGTGTGCGTACGTGTGTGTAAGAGCAAGTGAGTGTGTGTTTGAATACGTTCTTGTCTATAAGTTTTTATTTGCTTAAAAACATTTCCTTAAGGTGGGTGCGTCCCAAAAACACAAAAATGTTCAGATGAGAGAACAATAATGTTTGAGAACTGACATCGTTTAGAAAATTTCTGCCGAACACACAAGCGAAATAAATGCAATGTTTGTAACGAGTTGTGGTAAGTCACGTGTTATCTCGTGTACCAATGACGTCTTGTGTCTGACGTCTTTTGTGCGTCATTTATTCCACGTCACTTGAGGCAGAAAAAGACGTCATCTATAAGAGAAAAGCAGTTGCCCCAAAACGACCGAATAAGCAGAAAAACAAGTCTTCTTCCGACATCTTGTTTTTGACTCTCTAAGTGACATTCCTCTGACCTTTTCGATTTCATTCACCTTCAACGTCATCGTCATCAGCGGAGTGTAGTCGAGACTTCTCTGTGTGTGTGTGTGTGTGCGTGTTTGTGTTTGTGGGTGTGTGTTTGTCTATGTGTGTCAGAGTAACAAGGTCAGTGTACGTTCGTCATATCACACTGCTGTCTACAGCTGCTTCACAAAAGTTGATTTTACGACATGTCAGCAATCACAACAACAGTAACTCACCATCGTTCCATTTCCATGACAGTCACTGCACGATCTCACATTTCCATCTTTATTTCGAAGGTAAACAAGACTCAAAACAGAATTTTAGCAACACAAACGCCAATGTTTTTCTTTTCTGAGACAAGAGAAGACAAGCAGGGATAACTACATGCCTCGTCTGCATCGAAAACCAAATGAAAGCCGATGCTTATAGCCCTGAATTTATCAATGTTTAATTATTATTAGTGATCAAACTGAAAGGTCCTCATGCACTGAGCAAAGCTAGTGGCAGTAAATGTCATCCAGTGTGATGGTTTATTATTTTCCAAGTTTCTTTTTCTTGAGACATACGGTGTGAGGTTGCCATCGCATTTGTTGGATCTTGCGACCAAAACTGTCCTCTGGGAGTAAATGAGCCGTGCGTCAACAAACGCTCACCTTCTCCCACTGTACATGCGTTTCATATAGGCAAATGAACAATATTTTCCCGTTGTCATATCATTATCCCTACCTGGCTTAAATTCCTAAAGTTATCAACATCGTAAAAGTCTAATACAAACAAGAAGACCAAACTTCATAGGCTTTTCTTCATCTGACTTGTGGTCTTGTCTCTCACAGGAGTCAGACTTTCCATTTTTTTCTCAATTTTTTATATTTCTTGATTCTTGATGTCGGAGGAGTTGTAGTTGCCTCTCAAAATTGTTTTTTCGTCTAGTTAGACTGATTTATTTAGAAGGATGCATAAAGAAGTTTATTGGCGACTATTATCAGTCCAGGCTGCAAAGCTCTCTTCTCGGTCTTATATTTATTAACGAATAAAACCAGTGGGAGGTTTCTTATCTTTGATGTTTCCGTGTAATGGTATCATTTAAGACAGATTGTCTAATAATAATTTCTTCGTCTCTTTAAAAGTGGTATTGCTAAGGTCTCATCTTTTGATTTCCTTGTATGTTCAGAGATAAAGTTTTTCATAAGCTCTTCTTCTCCCTTACGCTACTTTCTGTTACTCATCTGCCGGCTGTTCACTCTCTAAGTCATCATCCGCTAATCTCTCTAGGTCGTCTGCAACAGACGGTGTGTTGACAATCTACCTGCTGTCTTTGGAAAACTTTTCTTTGTTGATGCGTCCGTGTAACGACGTCCTCTGATAGCGGTTATTGTGTATATTCTTTATCGCCTTAACAAAGCTATTTATTAATGGTCCTACTTTGTGTCCTCCAAGAAAAAGTTTTGTCTCTGCTATTCTTCACCCGGCAACTACCTTGAGATTCTCTTCATTCTGATTATTCTCTGTATAACCGACCTCTGATCTCTCGAGGTCGTATGCAACGTACGGTGTGTTTATAAGGAGCTTATAAAGCTAAAAGCCTTGTCAACAGCTTTGCCAAAAGACTTCAAAATAACATCTTTAACTTTATGCAAAGTATCCTTAAGAAGATCTTTATCACCATTCTTATCAGCATAGATGGCAACATGCTTGGCAGCAGTGTTTGGTCTGACTCCTGCTCCAATAGCATGAGGAGCATGTCTCGGCTTCACTCCTGTTCTCGCGCCCGCTACGGCGTGTTTCTTGTCATTCTGATGGACATTCTCTGTAAACCCGTCTTCTGATCTCTGTAGGTCGTCTGGAACGAACGGTGTGTTCATAAACCCAGTGCCCTGTGTGGAAAGCTTGTAGGTGTCCATGGGTCCGGTTAAGATATCCCTTATCATTCCAGGAATTTGTTTTCCTTTCTTCATCAGTTGTCCAAGTCCTCGTCTACCAAATCCTTTAAATGCTCGACCCATTCCCGATCCCAAAAAATTTTTGCTTCTCCTGCCCGCTACCGTGTGTTTCTCGTCGACCGGCTGTTTATTCTCTAGATCATCGTTCATTGATCTCATCTCTATCCGATTGCCATCTGTGGTAAACTTTTCATTGTTAATGTGTCCGTCTAATGGAGTCTTTTTAATAAAGACTTCTGAGTGCGCTGTACCACATAGCATCGCCATGATAGCCAGCAACGCCAACACGTGTATCATCCTCCCAGATAAGGTGCTTTCATTCATTCTTCCTGTCTTCATAATGTCTCCTGACACAGAGAAGGGAGTGTTTTATTACAACAGGGGCTTAACTTTTTGCCTTCATAACCCTATTCTGTCAGTGGTCAGTAGTCCTTCAAATGATCATCGCATTATGTCATACATGATAATTTTGGAGAAAATACGTAAAGAGTTTTGAAGGCTTTACAAGACTAGAAACTGTCCTGAGCGATTTATAAAGATCAGAAGAACATCGATACAGCAATCACTTTTCTATTAAAAACTATTTAAAAAATAGTATACACTATCAGGCTTCCGAAACTTTTTTTCGAAGATTAAAAGGGGACAAGAATAATCAGCTAATCAAAAGGATCAGGAAGGAATTAAATCGGGCACGATTTTGTAATCTTGAACCTAAATTTGTATGTATGTATTTATGTAGTCGTGCTAGCTGCAAACACAAACCCTAATTCCAAACCTAATCCTAAAGCTAACCCACATTCTGACCGAGACACATACGAAGTCCTGCACTCGTGTTAAAACAAATAAACAAATAATTAAGAACAAACAAGCAAAAAGACTTTGACACAAGACAAAACTTATCCAGAGCCAAACCCACACATTCTTCATTGAAAACCATTGCTCTTGTCATCTAAGAACAAGATTAGTTACACCAGCATTATTACTTATTTTTCTGCATGCTACAAGTACATAATGACTGGTTAAGATTTTTTATCCCTTCTTCACTAGAAAAAATAGCTCTACCTCCAGGTCACCTCACTGCATCCTCTGCAACAGTCACTTGATACACCTAGCAATAGTACTGCAGGAATCTCTCTTTGTTTGAATGTTCATAAAAACCAATTATTTACTTCAAAACTTCTCTGGTAAGAACGTAAATAGCAAAGTCTCTAGCGAAAGTTGTTACAAGCAATTGCTCAGTTGTATGAAGGAACGACAGCTTTTAGAAAGATTCAAACCCAAAAGTAATGTCGGCAAATGAACGTTTCTAAATACCTGACGTTCCTGTTCAAAGTTAACGTCGCAGTCGTCAGGTGAGACACACTTACTTCTTTGTATGAGGCAATGGAGGACGCTCCTGTGAGAAGGAAGTGTCTTGTCACAAAGCAGCAATAATTGGAAGCAATCGAGGTTTCAACTCAGAAACGTCTTAACGTCTGCGACTTAACGCATGAGTGTGCGGTTACGACACGTCATTACTGACGCACGGCGACAGATAAACACGATATCGTGACGTCACATGTGACGACAAACTGTAAACAGCACGTGAAGCAACAGTTTGTCTAGGAAAGAGGTTATAGCTTACAGATGAAAATCGTGTTCACTAATTTTCTCCCTTTGTTTATTGTTATTATTAGTATCATCATCGGGATCAATAAAGACAGACAAGGGTAATAGGATTGATGACGTCATGGTGGAGTGCAGATGAAAGGTTGCCGTCCGTCAGGTCACGCTGGTAACCAATCGTTTCATGAGCTCCTGTAGCGCGTGGCAAGCTGTGTTCTCACCACAGAAGTGTGCAAACATCACCCTGTAACAGCAGCTACAAGTGTGCACGGTCACACCACGTATCCATGACATCACGTAACCACTTATCTCTGAGAGGCTCGCACTGCAGCTGTGACGTGTGCGTGTTACATTGATGAGTACAGAGTACTGGTGTAGATGGACCTCTGTGTGCTTGTGCGTAGCTGTGTCAGCATGCGAGTAGTCATGTTTGTAGGAATGCGTGTGTGTGTGTGAAACAGAGAGACAGACAGACAGACGGACAGCCAGACAGACAGCCAGACAGACGGACCGAACAAGAGACAGGCATTAATTTAAGTAATAAATACACACGAATGTGAACACTTGGCGATATGTTCACAGGTTCAAACACATGTCGATGGCATTTGAACTGTTGAAGTGGTCATACTGCGTGTATCGCGAGGTAGCCCATGGCGACGACAATGTCACCAGGTGGCTGTACTAGTCTCTCCCCTAGGTGACCACAGAATTTCCTATCGCGTTCGATCTTAAACTGTTGATTTTTCACAAAGGCTTTACACGCCATTCATCGAGCCCGCAAAATAATCTCTAAGCTGTAATGGGTGTAGCAACGTCTACCCACCCACCTACTAGTAAGTAAGTAATCCTGTGTCAATGAAAACTCATAGATGCTTTGTTAAGGGCATCATTCGGAGAACACTTTAGACATAGAACTTTACTAAATCTTTCGGCGTGGCTCCTTAAACAAAAGTAGTTTAAGAACTATCAAAACTAATATAATATTAGATGCCCCTGAGCTGTGTGACACGTGCTACAACGTTGGAAATACAGCAAACTGTCCTTGTGAGTTGTCTCACAGAAGTTCACAGTCATTTGCTGTGTTCACAACCATTTCCGCCCTCCTGCATTTCCTCCATTTTCTCTCTTTTTTTAATTCATGATTATTGTTGTTTTCTGTCACCGTCGTGTCGATATTTTGAGTAACGAACCTCCTGCCATGCATCAGATATATACAAATATTTTCTCCAACCACCTTTATCTCCCCTTTCCCCAAAGATCGGAAAGTCCAACTGACTGACTCTTCTGATTTTGCGTTGCTCGGACAAGTTCGCACGGTGGTATGGCCAAGGTGGAATACATCTTCAGTCTCCATCTGAAGGCTGATACCTGACCCATAAACCACGTGCAGTCATGCTTTTGTGTGGCAGACAAGAAATTTGGTCAGGCCTACAACGTTCGATCAAGGTGGGCGAAACCAACATCACCTTTGTGTCCTCCATCAGGAATCTGGATTGATTGTCACTGCAGACATGACTCTCGGTAAACAAGTTACAGCTGTCTGTCAGTCTACCTATTACAAAAGACTAATTATATCTGTCTCTGAGTCTGTCTATTATGAGCTACACAAGATCAGCGCCATCCGTCACATTCTGTCTACGCGTTCTACCAACACTCTTGTTTGTTTGTTTTATCCAGACTTAATTACTGCAACTGCTGATAAATTTTCACACCCTTACTTTTGCAATATCATGTTACTCTCATCTCTTGTTCTTATTTGGTTCCTCTTTGTGTTTTTCTCTATTTGATTTTATTTTTTGTTTAATACGGTTGTTTATTCTTATATAGCTCATAGGTTGTTTGTTTGTTTTCCCGTCCCTCGTATGCTGTTTATGTTTCTTTCATGTTCTTAAAGACTAAGACATTGCTCCTTAGGGGTGTGAGTATGCTCTTTACAAATTTCGCATTTATTTGTTATTTATTTATCCGTACGTGTTCCCTTAGCATGTGTGTTTTGATGTATCTGTATATGAATAGCTGTGTGAATACGTGTGTAAGAGATCGGCATGCATGCTTGACTGACTTTTGTGTAAGTTTTCATTTGTTTAAAAATATTTCTGTAAGGTGTTTCCCAGAACACGAAAATGGTCAGATGAGAGAACAATAATGTTTAAGAACTGACATCGTCTGGAAGATAGACTTTCAGCTGAACAAACAAGCGAAATGAATGTAATGCTTGTAAGGAGTTGTGGTAGGTCACGTGTTATCTCGTGCACCTATGACGTCTTGTGTCTGACGTCCTGTGCGCATAATTTATTCCACGTCACTTGAGGCAGAAAAAGACGTCATCTATAAGAGAAAAGCAGTTGCCCCAAAACGACCGAATAAGCAGAAAAACAAGTCTTCTTCCGACATCTTCTTTTTGACTCTCTAAGTCCGCGGTTCTCAAACGGTGAGGCGCAAACGGTGAGGCGCGAAAGTTTTTAATACCGGTATTAGGGAAATTAGCTTACATTGCCGGCTATGGGGGGCCGTGGATGTACCTTTGTTCGTCAAGGGGGCGTCATAAGTAAAAGGTTAAGAACCGCTGTTCTAAGTGACACTCCTCTAAACTTGTCCCTTTTCGATTTCATTCACCTTCATCGTCATCGTCATCGTCATCGTCATCGTCATCGGCGGAGTGTAGTCGAGAATTCTCTGTGTGTGTGTTTGTCTGTGTGTGAGAGAGTAATACTTCGTGCGTATGCAAGGTAAGTGTACGTTAGATAGTCACTGCACGATCTCACATTTCCATCTTTCTTTCGAAGGTAAACAAGACTCAAAACAGAATTTTAGCAACACAAACGCCAATGTTTTTCTTTTCTGAGACAAGAGAAGACAAGCAGGGATAACTACATGCCTTGTCTGCATCGAAAACCAAATGAAAGCCGATGCTTTTAGCCCTTAATTTATCAATGTTTAATTATTATCAGTGATCAAACTGAAAGGTCCTCATTCTCTGTGCAAAGACAATGGAAGGAAAAGTCATCCAGTGTGATAGTTCATTATTTTTTTTCTGCAACATACGGTGTGAGTTTGTCATCGCATTTGTTGGATCTTGCGACCGAAATTTTCCTTTGGGAGTCAATGAGGCACATGAGTCAACAAACGCTTTCTCCTACTGCATATGTGTTCATATAGGCAAAGGAACAATATTTCCGAGTTGTCTTGTCATTATCCCTACCTGGCCAAGTTCCTAAAGTTATCAACATCCTAAAAGTCTAAAACAAACAAGAAGACCAGACTTCAGACGATTTTCTTGATCTTACTTGTGGTCTTATCTGTCACAGGAATCTTACTTTCCATTTTTTTCTCAATTTGCTTTTTTATTTCTTTATTCTTGATGTCGGAGGAGTTGTATTTGAGTCTCAAAATTGTTTTGTCTTCTAATTAGACTGCTTAATTAGGAAGGACGCGTTGAGAAGTTTATTGGCGACATTTTGCAGTGCAGTCGTCAAGGCTTTTTCTGGTTTACATTCTGTAACGAATTAAACCTGTGAGAAGTTTATTATTGTTGATGTTTCCGTGTTATGGGCTGATGAAAGACAGATTATCTAATAATAGTTACTTAGTCTCTTTAATAGTGGCATTGCTAAGGTCTCATCTTCGGCGTTTGCTGTATCCTCCGAGAAAACGTTTGGTCTGAACTCTTCTTCTCCCTCACTCTACCTTCTGTTACTCATCTGCCGGCTGTTCACTCGCTCGGTCATCGTCCACTAATCTCTCTAGGTCGTCTGCAACGAACGGTGTGTTGACAAACCACTTGCTCCCTTTGGAAAACTTCTCTTTGTTGATGCGTCCGTGTAACGACGCCCTCTGATAGCAGTTATTGTGTATATTCTTTATCCACTTCACAACGATCTTTATTAATCGTCCTTCTTTGTGTCCTCCAAGAAAAAGTTTTGGCTATGTTCTTCTTCTCCCGGCAACTACCTTGAGTTTCTCGTCACTCTTCTGATCATTTTCTGTATCCCCGTCCTCTGATCTCTCTAGCTCGTTTGTAACGAACGGTGTATTTATAATAAGTTATTCTCCATGTTCTTAACAACATCCTCAACAACATTCTCAGCTTTCTTAACAGCATCCTTAACAACATCGGTAACAGCATTCTTAGATTCCTTCACAGCATCCTCAACAGTCTTCTTAATAGTATTTATAACAGTTTTCTTAACAGTCTCCGTAACAAGATCTTGCACAGAAGCCTTTATTACAACTCCTGGTCCAGGATCATTAGGAGCACGTTTCGTCTTCACTCCTGTTCTCGCGCCAGCTACCGTGTGTTTGTCGTCATTCTGCTGGACATTCTCTGTATTCCTGTCTTCTGAACTCTCTAGGTCGTCTGCAACGAATGGTGTGTTCACAATTCCAGTGCCAGGGCTTCTGCTTACGGACAAAATTGCGTACAGTACGCATTAAAAGTTGGGAGGACCCCTTCAATTTTTCTCAGTGGGGTCCCAGGGGACCCCTTCAAATTTGTGCGAAGAACAGATATAAAATTGGGTAAGTGTAGTGTCTGACATCGTAGCCCAATCTATTGTTGTCGTCTGCTACAAGGTGAGAGTTACTTCCCTTGCACTGAGTTTTTTCCCTTACTGGGAAGAGTTCCAAGATGTCGTTGACAGCGTGGTTAGAATCATCGTCTCACAAATGGAAACAAAGTGAGTACCCCAAGTACAGTGAGCTCATAAGCTCATTACAGATGCTTGCACACTATTCATGGCACAGAAATCTCTGACTAGACATTACAGTGCTTTGTGTGCCTGAAAGACATTTGAACAAAGTAGTTGATTTGTTGTTGTTTTTTCAACTTTGTAAAGGGACCCCTTAGAGTTAGCCTGGGACCCCTTAGAAATCTGAAGAAGGGGTGCCTGGGACCCCAAAGAATTTAGCCTTAGCAGAAGCCCTGCCAGTGCCCTGTGTGGAAAGCTTTTCATTGTTGATGGAACCGTGTAACGCCGCCATTAGATAACTCTCTGTTATTGACTTCTTTAGCCTCTTAACATCATCTTCAAGTGATTGAAGTGCATCAAGAACTTCCATCGAAATTGCACATGTTCTCCCGCCCGATGCCGTGTGTCTCACGTCGAAGCGCTGTCTATTCCTTCGCTTATTGTTCTTTGATCTCTTTCGGTTGTATTTATTTTTAAAGACATCCTCTATCTTATTATTAAGACCCATAACAATATTTTCTATTATTTCTTTTTCAAATGCATGAGTACCACGTTTCTGTTTAACTGCTGTTCTCCCACCCGCCACCGTGTGTTTCACGGAGGTGTGTGCATTAGGCGTCTGTTGAATAAAGGTTTCTGAGTGCGCTGTACCACATAGCACCGCCATGACAGCCAGCAACACCAACACGTGTAGCATCCTCCCAGATAATGTGCGTTCATTCATTCTTCCTGTCTTCATAATGTCTCCTGACACAGAGAAGGGAGTGTTATCACAATATGGGTTTCATTTTGTGCTTCCCCAACTAATTGTTTCACTGGTCAGTAGCCCTTCAAACGAACATCGCATTATGTCATAAATGATAATTTTGAAAAAATACGTAAGAGGTTTTGAAGGTTTCACAAGAGTAGAAAATGTCTTGAGCGATTTATAAAGATCAGAAGAACATCGATGCAGCAATCACTTTTCTATTAAAAACTATTTTAAAAAGTAGTAAACACTATCAGGCTTCCGTGATGACTGCAAACGCAAACCCTAAATCAAAACTAATCCTATGGCAACCTCACATTCTAACCCCGACACAACACGAAGTCCTGCACTAGTGTTAAAACATTTAACAATATTAATAAGAAACAAGAAAAATGACTTTGACACAAGACAAAACTTATCCAGAACCAAAACCACACATTCTTCATTCAAAACCATTGCTCTCGTCATCTAAGGTTAAGATTAGTTACACTAGCATCAATTATTTTCTTCTCCATGCTACAAGTACATAATGACTAGTTAATATTTTTCATCTCTTATTCATTGGAAAAAAATAGGTCTACGTCCAGGTCAGCTCACTGCATCCTCTGGAACAGTCTGTACTTCACTATATTGATAACTTACAATCTATACAACAGTCACTTGATACACCTAGCAATAGTACAGCAGCAATTCCTCTTTGTTTGAATTTTCCCAAAAACTAATTATTTACTTCAAAACTTCTCTGGCAAGGACGTAAATAGCAAAATCTCTAATGAAAGCTCTTAGAAATAATTACTCATTTGTACGCACGAACTACAACTTTAGGTAACATTGAATCCCAACAGCAATGTTGACAATTATGTTTCTGAAAGCGGAAATGAACGTTTCTAAATACCTGACGTTCCTGTTCAAAGTTAACGTCGCAGTCGTCAGGTGAGACACACTTACTTCTTTGTATGAGGCAATGGAGGACGCTCCTGTGAGAAGGAATGTCTTGTCAGAAAGCAGCAATAATTGGAAGCAATCGAGGTTTCAACTCAACGCATGAGTGTGCGGTTACGACACGTCATTACTGACGCACGGCGACAGATAAACACGATATCCGATGTTACCTGTGTCGTCAAACTGTAAATGGCACGTGTAGCAACAGTTTGTCTAGGAAAGAGGTTATAACATACAGTTGAGAATCGTGGTCGTTAACTTTCTTATTACAATAAAGACAGACAAGGGTAATAGGATTGATGACGTCATGGTGGACGGCAGGTGAAAGGTTGCCGTCCGTCAGGTCACGCTGGTAACCAAGCGTTGCATGAGCTCCTGTGGAGCGTGGCAAGCTGTGTTCTCACCACACAGGTGTGCAAGCATCAGACTGGTGTACATGGACCTCTGTGTTTGTATGTGGCTCTGTGTCGGCATGCGAGTAGTCGTGTTTGTAGGAATGCGTGTGTGTGTGAAACGGAGAGACAGCTGTGGTGTGTGTGAGAGATAGAGAGAGTGAGAGAGAATAAGTTCATTGTGTTTAGGTGAGTGAGCCAGAAAGGGATACGGTATATGAGAGAGAGATGGAGATATGATGTGTTAGAGTGTTAGTGTTACATATATATATCAAGTGCGCAATAAACCTGCACGATCAAATTATAATAATTTTACTCTTCTCTTTGTAACGGTAGATTTATGTAAAAGCACTCACCGCTAGAAGGGAAGATAGCTTCTATTGTATGGACATAGAAACGAGGGAAAGATTTATAAAGAAATAGAGTAGAAATAATTTAGCAAGCCAGAAAGACAGACATAGGAACAGAATCATAAAATAAATAATAAAGGAATACACACGAGTGTGAACACTTGTTGACAGGCGAAAACTGTCCTCTCTGTTCACAGTTTCACTGTCATATGCTGTGTTCACCAATTTCGAACTTTTTGTTTCACTGTGGTTACTAATATATAATCAATGGCCGAGATGTGTGTTCTCGTGTGTCTTGTCGTGACTTCCTCACGAGGTTATTTATTCTTAATGGTAGTCATGAACTTAAATAATTCCGTAAAAGGCAAAATACTATCCGGACTCACAACACGCGGCATTGGACAAACACGCGCGTCAGCTCGTGTAGAAGGCGAATATTGGCGAAATGATGACACCCAGCTTGCACGTGCATCACTGTGCAGGTACCCCGCCGTTACAGTCTGTCACACTCATTAGTCACCAACGGCTCGGGGTTAACGACTTTACCAAGAACCATAGCAACTAGATGATAATAACGGTCTGAAACTGTCATCGTAAGAGAGAAGAGAGATAACACATCATCAAGAACGGTGCAATTCTCGTTTATTATTCTTGTCTAGTGTAATACAGTCTCGTGTGACCGTTAATGAAAGGCTGTGGAAGAGTCTGTAAGAACCTGTGGTCACAATACCTTGTGACAAGGTCCATAACCACACTGGTGTACACGCTTCTCTCCCCTGCACACTCGTTTTACAGATGCTCACACAGTGCTCACAAAGCCCCGGTCATGGACGATTGTTTTCCTGACTTGTTTTCACTCCAGTGTCAGGTTTAATTATTCAACATTACAATTCTGTGCAAGTGATTTCATGTCAAATTAAGAATCAATTTATAATAACTCTTTAAAGACTAAATTGCATTTTAAAAAGAATGTTGTAGACATTAAGGGTAGTTGTGAGTGTCGATGTTTTATGGTCACGGGAAGCACACAGTTTTATTTACATGTATTAGACAATGTACTCAAAGAAAAGATTGATTTCAAATTGCGGGTTCAAGGTCTGTGAGCCGAGACCCGTTGAAAAAATGAAAGAGCTTACCGCGAAGGGAAGGTGTTGGATGAGGGCTGTTAGGAGGGTGAAGCAGACGACTACTCGACAAAGCTCTGACGACAGGTTGAGCTCGTTGTACCTGGCATGGACAGTTGCCGGAACGCTGCGCGCCACCCCGGACTTGCCGGATGGCCGGACAACGATGGCTGCCGCCGAATTGGCTGCTACCTGTCCGTTCTTCTCACCTGGACCACGCCCCAGCACACCTCCTGCTGTCGTCTGAGACGATAATCCGTGAGAATACCCTTCCCCGTTAGGGATCCTCCCGTTGCTGGTCACGAAAGGGCTTCCTCCTCGTTTGATCTCCTCCTCTTCATCAAAGGCGATCGTTCGACCGTCTATACCTCCGCCTGAGCGCCATCCGGTCGCGTTTTGACCTCTGGCGTTGTCATGGCCGTTAGCGGAGGTAGATGTGGAGAACGCATTAGATGACGAGGGCAGATAGAATCGTCCAGCCTTGTACTTCTCTACCGCCGTTCTACGCATGTACTTGAACACAGCCAGCGTGTCGGCCGAGGACACCAGGCTCAGTATCATGGTGGCTAAGGTCACGATGAAAAAGAAGACGACAAATGACGTGCTAAGACCCTGCGGAAGAAAACTACACTCTCCTCTTCCTCCTCCATCTGAAAACTGTTGAAAGTAGGAGTACACTCCGAATCCTACAACTGGTACGAGACCTGTGACCACACCCCCAAACCACGCCAAGCACACGAGCACCTTCACGACGATGGCGGAGCTGTACACTTCCTGACCCGAGGTGAACCTCAGGATGCACATCCAGTGCACGTTCATTACCCCCGTGGTCAGCAGCTGGGACATGCGCACACACACTAACAACCAGACGTAGAAGGAGCACAGTTCCGGCGGCCATCCGCTCCCACCCAGCTCCACCCCCGCCGCCACAGGCAGCGCCACCACGGCATGCAAGGTCATAGTCACAAAAAGGGAGATAAGTGCGGCGTCTGAGCCGTGGAACTGCCGGCGGTAGTGGCACACCACCACCACGGCCACCAAGTTGGTGGTGAGGGCAAAGGGCGCCAACACTAGCCACGCCACGGCGCTCCCGAAGTTGGACATCCTCAAGTGACTGCCGCACCACCGGAACCCATGGAGTCGGGCTTTGGTCCAGGCCCAAGCAGATGTTCCAGAGCCTTCTACAGCCACGCTGCTGTTCTTTGGGTTCTGTCAGCCCCTGTTTCTGTTTCACTCACTTTTCAGTTTCTATCACAGTTCACTATGGGGTCTCTGTTTCATCCACTCGATTCCTCCGAGGTTGCCAATGGACCATCGGTCAGCACACTTGCCGATGTAATTCATGTCTAAGTCAGACACCTCACAGTTTCAAACTCAGATTCAATTCCTTACTCTTCACACATCTCATAACTCACATCTATCCTGAAAAGTCCTTTCCGAATCAAACGCTTTATCGATGTCTGACACTTTTTTTTGTTGTTCCATTTCTCTGCTGCCGGCATTGTATTTTATTTTGCACCCAAAACAACAAACACGTCAGCCTTTCTTTTGTTGATCCAACCCCATGTTCCTGTTCACAAAGCTCAAGTAAGCCAATCAGGTTAACTCAGTACTGGGTGATGAAAGAATCTCACAGAGCGGTAAAAGGTATTCATTTGGTTTCAATTCCCAGACGGAAATGACGCAACAAGGAAAGTTCTCGATGAACTACACTGATCGATTACTCTTTCAAAAATCTGTCAGCATTGCCAGTCACTTGTTCACCTGTCCTGTCTGTCAAAAGCTGGAGCACTTCGCAATGGCATAGGAGTTCACTGTCAACCATCGATAGATGTTTGAGGCAAGCGTCCTGTTGCTGTAGCGACGGAGGTCTGTGTGCGTTGGCCACCAGGGTGGAGTTGCCCGGATGTTGCGCCCGATAACGTTCTCGTGTTCTCACCTGAAACTAAAGAAAGAAAATCGCACGTCAGCAAACGTGGGCAGATGTGGAGGCAGCTCGTGACATATTGATGACCAGGCCCTCGTCACAATCTCCTGGCGATTGATTGCTTATTACTTTTAATGAGCGAGTTATTTTAGTTCTCACGCCAATAGCTTTCGCGTGATTTGATGCGTGCATGTGTTTGTGTTTGTGGATAAAATAGAGATACAAATTTCTACCTTCTTCTGTATTTACGCCTTACCAAAAAAAAAAAGTTTAAATCTGAACCATAAAGTATTCCTTTTTTAAAAACAAAATCAGATTCGTCTTAACGTGGCGCGAGCGCACAAATACACACATACACTTTCTTTCCATCCCACGTTTTTCTTCTCACTGTCTGTCGGTCTGTTCGTCTCTCTATCTCTCTGTATGTTTTTTGTGTGCGTGCGTACGT
Source organism: Pomacea maculata (assembly GCA_004794325.1). Taxonomy (NCBI): domain Eukaryota; kingdom Metazoa; phylum Mollusca; class Gastropoda; order Architaenioglossa; family Ampullariidae; genus Pomacea; species Pomacea maculata. The sequence goes on along the minus strand of SRHC01002350.1, from coordinate 657,920 downwards.
GCGTGCGTGCTCACGTTTGTGCTCATAAAATTAAGTCGATTATCAGATGCATGTTTCAGAGGCTGGGTAAGGAGACCGTGAGTTATGGACTTTGTTGACCAACCTTTGGCAAGATGAAAATCAAAGCTTTCAACCCGACAGCAGAAAGTCGCACGAATCGAACAGCTGTCTCTGCTGACCGAGTGGCAGGTCGATCACAACCATAAAAAAATGAACAAGCCACCGGTCTTTATCGCTTACAGCCATAAAAAACCCCGACAGCCCTGTCACCTTTAGTCGCTAAAAAGTGAAAAGTTCGACCCGAGGGCGAGTTTGTTCCGCCGCACACAAGGTCGCTCGATCGTGATGATGATGGCGATGCACGACCAGTCGATACAACATCAGTACAGCTTCATCTTTCGTTTCCCAACTTCGCGTTTGATCCCACCCTAATGGCCTCCCCTGACAGCCGGGTCTACACAGAGGGCGTTGTTGGCGCGGCGTAACCCGGAACTGGCGTTTATCGACCTCTCTGTCTAGTCAATGCCAGAACGAGGCAAGTGATGGTAGCGACACACTAGTCATTCACGCAACGAGCTGCGCAGGTCATAAAGTCTTTGACGGAACGTCAGGGAACGTCAGCAACTGACGGATGTGATCAGAAGGACAAGGACTCTGACGGTCAGTTCATTACTGACAACATTGAACTCCATCGGGGCCATCATGCCGGCGTTTATTTCCTGTGAGGTCGTGAGGAAGCGGAGTAACTTTATTGTCCATCACCCGGCATTTAAAAACTGAAGACATTTTAAAATCATCTTTCCCTAGTTTAGGTCATATATATATATTGTTGATAACAACGTAGCAGTATCGCAATAAATATACTAAAGTATAATGATTAAGTGTCGAAATCGTCGAATCTCATAAAATAGTTTTTCAATGAAGCAGTGTACTGTCATATCTACTATTGTCTGTAGAGGTCCCTCATTATAGGCTGATGGTTGTTAAATTTTATTAGGCGTGACAAGACTGGCAACTAGGAAAAACCATTAGTTCGTCTCTTTTGTTATAAAGCAATAACTATGGTGTATATTCACACAGATGTGTGCTCAGACAACACAGCTGTGAGCACGGTGTTCCACCCGGTATAACATACAAGGGTGTGTATGGGTATTTAGCACCTGGCGGTGTTCCGCTCATTATTTACGACCAGCCAGCCGGCCGACTATGAAGTCTGTGTGTCATTAATCACCGGAGACAAAATGATTTCAAGTTTTTCAACCGTCGTAGTTCTGCTACAGCCACTGGGCAAACCTATTTATCTCTCACTACTTCGCAATTATCCTCTTTCCTTATTCCCAGCTGTCCTTCCATATGTGTGTGTGTGAGAGAAAGAAAGAGAGTGTGTATCTTTCTCTCTCTCTCTTCATGCCTTTGTTTGTGTGTGTGTGAGTGTATAACAACTTTCTAACTAGAATTATTCAGGAGCTGAGAATTTTGTAAAGTGTCGGACCACTGCCTTCAAAGAGAATGATAGAACTACGGACGTGTCTCGAACTGTTTGAGTGGGGTAGGGGGTGGGGAGGGCACACGGGCTTTTCGGAGGGACCAAGGCGGGAAGGACTGTGGGAAATAAGCTGACGTGACATACTGTGTACACACCCGCCAACACACCAACACAGAGGACAACGTGCAGCGTGTCGATCGATGTGACAATCCCACCTCACATCGTGACTGCTCCAGATGGCGACGAGGACAGACTGTCATCACGAGAAGAGCCATATACAGCTCTCACTTCGTTTTATGACCTGAAGTAGACAAATGTGTCTTGCACTGAAATAAGGTCTGAAAACTCCTCAGGTGGGAGAACAGGGTATGATGAGAAATTTCTTCCACATAAAATAATCTCTCCATGTTTTCAAAAGAGGGTGTACAGCATCACGAGCAGAGTTACAAAAAGAATAACAGCCTAGCACAATAAGGAACAGGGCAACCATGTGGAAGTACATCATCAACTAAAACACATCTAAACACACCATCAGTGCTGTCATCACTAACGACAGCTGAGGTGAGTGGTTCAAAACAGCAGCTCAATAAGTTTATTATTCTCCCGTGTATTGTTCAGCATTTGTCCCGAGAAGAATAATTTCAGAAGTAATACAAGAAAATATAGATTCAGTCAGCAATGCCGGGAGGACAATCACCAGCTCCCAGCTTGGCAGAGATATTGATGGGTAAGCAGAAAAAAAACCCCGAGACTTTGCCGATCTTGTTGAAGGAATTAACAAAGCGACAACATCGACCGACATGAAGATCAATGCAGTTAAAAAAAAAATTAGAGTGGATTCTTTTCGAGAGAAGACTCAAGTGTTATCCAAAGAAAAGCATCGCTTGCCCACTAAAACTAAACTGGACTGCCAGCATTCTCCTCCCCTAATTAACCAGGTCATTGCGCTCTCGAGTCATTACCGTCATCATATACACATTCAAGACATTATCCTTTACCGTGGACTTGAAGAAGAAAAATGACTATGAGATGTTCAAGGATGTTGCAGAAGGATTCTTAAAATCTCCTTAGCGACCACATCAGCAATGAGAAAGTACAAAAATGTTTCAGACAAATGTTCGGCCTCCTAGGCACTAGGAAGAGATGATGTAATGTGGACATTTTTTCACGATCATCAGAAATTGTACAGTAGGTCTGCAGAAAACGGGACTGAGAGACAGAGAAAGAAGCAGACAGGTCTGGGACAAGGACGCAGTCTACATTACATCCCTCGTCACGTGCCGGACATGTCGGAACACGATGTGCCTCGCGCCGATGCCAGTCTGCAACATCGCAGCAGTTGCTAGGCAACGCCTGACTAGGCGTCAACGAGGAAGGATAAATAAAATATGCGCATTCTTTTTTATTTGTAAGACAGAAGAGACAAGATAAAGAAAGGAATTTCTCTCGCATTGTGTGTAGCCAAGTAGCAGCGGTTTAATATAAATAGTAACAAAATAAAACAGACTTCAGTCAATAAAAAGAAATTAGTATTGATATAGCAGTGCAAGTGTAGCAATGTAACAGTGTTACATTACCAGACAGAACTGTAGAATCTGTAATACAGTAACATAGTAATAATAGAATTAAATATAATACATGGAAGACAATACGTGGGACTGTGACACAGAAACCTAATCACGTGCTCTGTGAATTTATGATACATTAGCAGACAGGACAATCAATATCATACACAGTTCTCATGTAATGATTCAGCATCCACCCAGTCATCCGGTATCGGGTATTGTAGGTGTCAGCAGGATCTTATGACAGAATGCCGTGAACTCAACCATAAAACCGCACATTGTGCAACGACACCCATTAAGCCACTATCACCATGACAACATGGCGATCAAGTTTAAACGTGGCTTTTGAAGTTTGTACTGACATCCTAGGCCTTCATTGCTGAAAGTTGTTACAATCCCTCTGGCATACAAAATCAACAAAATATGTCCAAATAATAATAAAGAAGATAGTAATATCGTAGTCAATATAATCATTAGTTTATCCTTTTCTTCATCTCCTACCTTCACCCACACACGTCCTGTCAAGGAATGTTTGCCGAGCTTATAGATTCACGGAACTCTATTTGTTTACACAAAATAAAAAATAAATTAATCGACAGCAAAGTCAAGGTGAACATAAGTGACAAAAGCCTTCCAGAAGTGCTACTAGCTTCTTTGTTACACTTCACAAAGGCTTACTTTAGAAATCCTTGCTACATCCTCATTACACATAATTTTTGCATTATTTTATTTTGTCCCTAAATCAGCTTTAGTTTATTCCTTCACTCTTTTGTTTACTCTTTTCTTCATTTAATTATCCTCATTTCTCTGGGGTTTTTTCTCTCCTTTCATATTCGAAGCTGAACACATTATCCCCTTTCAACAACTGCAGCTTGACTCATTTCATCCTCCTGAGCTCGAAGTCTAATCAGATGGATCCGCTTCCTGAATGCGCGCGCAGTCTTTGCAAGAGATGACAGGCAGCGAGTACCCGACTGGTCCTATGCGGGTGCATTGTGGGCACCCCAGCAAAACAGGTGTCGGCCTTGTGTGGAATGCTCACAATAGGGAATGGAGGGGGATGCTGATGTGAGTCTTTGATAAACTGATCGCCATGACCGTTGCTGCATCAATTATTAAACAAAGCTACGGACAAAGGACCTGTGGCTGTCATCCTTTTCTGCCTCAAACTCCGACCCTTGGTGGTCGATCGGTCGTCTTCGTACATTTGGGGTAAAACAGGTTAATTAGGGGGAAGGCTTCTGGTCATTACAGGTTGAATGATCACGATGAAGCCTCATACAGCTTTGCGAGCCGTCAATAATTATTTCAAGTTTTGTAATTGTAAGTTAGCCAATATCTTTGGGTATTCAAAACATTAACTGCTCTTTATATAAGTTAAATGTGGACAAGTGCTCAGTATGAACTATTTATTGCTTATTCTCCCCAAAGAAGAAAGACAGACATTACGGTGTTTATGACATTATGACATTATGGTAATACACACACACACACACACAAACGGACCCACGCACTATGGCATTCTTCTCTAGACCCCTGTGTTCACTGTACCATGACCTAGACAGGATGTTGACTGGCTACAGTCCAGTAAAGTCACTATCAGGCTCCAGCTCTGTGAAGATGCAGTCGACTAGAGGTAAATAGTATTAATAGTTGTAACTGTTCCCTGTTGTAAACCCTGTAACAGTGTGTTTAGATATGGCCTATGTTGTTTAGTGACAGGCCACAATAATTCATGTTTATCAACAAGATTCATTCTGACATTTTTGTTTAAGGTGCTCATCTATCAATCAAATTTATCTATTATTCTCTAAGCTTTGTTTTAAAAGCAATATTTATAACTGAGAGTGTTAAACTAAGACAAAAAAATATATATACGATGACTGTAAAGCACAATATGTATTTCTATACCTATACTGTATTTGCTGAAACTACTACAATATTGCATAAACTACAGTATTACATCTTTATCAGGCTCACTGCTAATGGCCTGCAAAACTGAAATAATAATTATAATTATTTACACATCCAAGCCCAGACATACCTAGACTCAAACGGTAGTACAGACTCACAATTAGCGTATATCCATCTTGTGAAATTTTCTTCCTTTTTTTAAAAGTTTTAGAGGATCGTTAGATACTCGTCACACCCTTCATGCCTCTAACATCTCTTGTCTTCCTTTCTGAAAACCACTCACCGTCACAGTCCCCGGCAGTCGGTGGCTGGGCGTGGTCATGCCGGCTCCTCTCAGTCAACCCGTCGTGTCAGCATCATCTACAATCCCAGTTTCTGTATCCCGTGATGGGAGGCACAACACAACCGATCCAATATATATATATCACAACTGATATAAACTATTGTAACAGACTCCGCTGGACTGGAGGCTGGAGCCTGTCGTCTGCTCGCTAGATGCTTTTGTTCACTGACAGAAATTGTGCGTGGAAGTGTTCAGAGCGCAAACACAAACAGACCCATCTTGTTCAAGCACTGTCATTTACCTGGCGTGATTGCAGTCAGGTGAGGGACGGGTGTGGGTGGGGGAAGTCCCCCGCGCCAGTCCGTTGACAGACCTCACAGGTAACCCTTATCCTTTGTTCTCGCGGGGTGTTTGTTTCTCCCTCTTTCCGTTTTTTCCGCGTACCGCAGTGCACGCCTCACCTGCCGTTGTCACCTCTCTCTCACCTTGTTGCCGACAGACGCCATTAGGTTTGCGAGCGCGTGCCCGGGACACAAACATCTGCTACGCGCGCGGGCGTGGCGACGTCATCGTGGGCCTGCACGCGCACCTGTCGTGTGTCGCGTGTCGCGTCCAACCAGCGTCACGCGGGGTCGCGCTTTGTGGAAATGAACTGCAAGGCTTTGGTTTGAGGTCCGTGATCACAACGACCCACAGAAACTTGATTTCGACTTCACACTGCTTCTGTGGCGCGTCCTGGTGGCAGATGAATCTAGTCAGATGGGTTAGGTCAGGGTGGACCATAGCAGGTATTGTGTGTGGGAGAGAGAGAAGGACAAATACTGGATTAGTGTGTATGTGATGGTAGGGGGCAAGAGAAATTGGTGAATGAGTGAGAGAGTGAGAGATGGTGGGGGAGGAGGAGAAGCGAGGTTTAAGAGAAATCCATGCCATTACGGATATGTTGGTACCAACCCCAAGTAATATATTATATTATTATATTATATCTATTGTTCCAAGTTTTGTTTCGAATAATATGGCGGTGTCAACAAATACTTGTGAACATTTATAGACCACACACTTGCCACTAAAAGCGTGACACGGTCCCCTGACTGAACGTGACACCACGTGACGGACCGAAGAGCCCGGGTAGAAAAAGGTTCACTTCCCGTTCTCCCCCTCTCTCTGTTCTTCCACCTGTTTCTTTCCCTACCTCTCTCTCCTTTCACCTGTCTCTTTCCCTACCTCTCTCTCCCTCAAATTGCGTTTGACGATGAGGATATTGTACCTTGAAGCAGCAGCTAATACTCCTGCTGGCGATCGCAGAAGACAATCATCACAAAGCACGTGTAGACCAAGTCATTCAGAGAATAAAGCCTAAAACTGTGAGGAAAGTTTTAATTAATAACGCTTATAATACACAAAGATAATTTTTAAACATCCCGATCAAAACCAACCATAGTGTCTCGGTTTCCTTGATTGCATAAACAGTGAATCTTATCGTGCGCCCAGAAGACCTTTTCCCGATATAGATAAGCACTTTTCGACATACTTTTAGTTGACATGGAAGAAATACTTTAATCTAATATGCACACCTCGCTAAGATTTGGTGGTTTCACCTGATTCATAACGGTTCGACGCACGAGAAACGCGAGTTTTATTCCGAAACAGCCCTGTTCTGTCCTGTTTGCCACGTGACCTAAACAATTTGGAAAACTGTTTCGCTCCAATTCGTCGTTGTAAAACCCGCTCTTAAATTTCCTGTCGGTTTTAAATTTTTCATCATGGCTGCCAGTGCCGCTCGTCAGCTTGACTGAACGTTAAACTATTCATTTTAAGTGAATTGTGTATAAATTTATCATTGAAAGTCACAAGAACTTTTCTAGCAAAAGACATTTTAAAAAAAAACAAACTTGGGGTCACATAACAGGGTTGACACAACACGTTAATCATGGCTTCTACGGTACAGCCTTGGGATGTGAACTACTAGTTGGATCATCTGTTATCCACTCACCACACGTCATCGAGCGATCTTACTACAAAGTCTGACTTTCCAGAACTTACCTGTACCTTCCAGAACCATGAAGTCCTCTTGCTGCCTGCTTCTTGTGCTGATGGCGACTGTGGTCCTTGCAGACAGCAAAGGTATGTGTGGCTTCCTCCATTACCTACTCACAAAGTTGATCTTTGAGCAAAGGGGAAACCTACTCTTTGAGGAAAGCCGAAACTTGGCGCAAACAGCGTTTTAACCGATGATACTTTTATGTTCTTCTTAATTATTCCCACAAATAAGTCTTTGTATCATCTCTTTAAATGGAATATTTGGTGGGCAGGACGACAAATCCTGCGATCTTGTGAAGTAAACGTTACCGACATCCAACTCCCTATGGAATGAACTGTATCGATGTTTACCAACAACCATTCTCTTCTGTAAACTAATCTGAAACTAATGGCTCCACCGTTCTTGAAGCCGGCAAGCTCCAAATTAGTAGACCACTACTGTTAGTATTTGGAAAGCCCTTCAAGTGAATAAACAAACACAAACAAGATTTCTATTAGATCGGTTCTATTACAGGAGCAGCTGTGTGGATCGAGCACTTGTTTTTCAAATGAATGTTGCCCTCTAGGACCAACTTCTGGCTAAATATCTTTCATCCCTTATGGCATTCTACAGAACTTGTATAGAACTCTCTCAATAAACCTTACTTATATTTTTCTGAGAATTGTGTATGCGTGTTCATGATGCCTGCCCTATAAGGTGTTCTCAGGCGCCTTCTTGCTGGCCAAACTCGGAAACACAAGGAAAGACTAACGTTTCCCATTCTCTTCATACAGATGTCTTGAGCAGATCGTCTAGAGATGTAACCGAATGCCAACAACAGGGTGGTCATTGCTTTCTCTGGGTGTCAACTCTCCACTGCCCAGGACACATTGCGAGAGAACTTTCCTGTGGCTCAGATCAACAATACTGTTGTGTGTTGTAAGTAGTATTCAACATGCTGATCTCTTAGTTACAAGCCATGAGCTGGTCAGAGAGAGTGTATGGTAAAGAGCCGACAACAGTCGTGTTGATGAGCAGCAAGCTCATGTTAAATAGATAATGTGCTCAAGACCCTACATTAGTCATGAACACCAAGAACATACTCAGTCCAGGCCTGAGGTCTTGTGATCCGTTGATCAATCGCCTTCGACTTGACGGAGGGCATTTATGTGCGTTGTTTTGTTCCCAGCACGCGCATGTCTGTAGTGAGTCAGAGTGTAGACAGGTAAACAAGGTGATGTCAGGCTGCCAGGGGCCAGCACTCAGGTAGCAACACCTATAGCAGTACAACTATGAAAGCAAACGTATCAACACATAGAACAACAGTATTAAGGAAGAAAAAAAACACAAATAATTAGAGGAGACCGTAATTCATTCTCTTTCGTTGTTTTTTTTTTTCTCTCTCTCTATGGATGCGTGAGTAGCAAGTACTATTTATATCTGTAATATCTTGGTAATTATGACTATTTATGTAGATGTATGCATATTGTGGTTAAGTGTCTCTTAGTTGCAGCACGGTCTGCACCAATAACATGCGGTTGTTTACAGAAAACTTGTTTTGGCCCCTCTGTGTTGTTTCAAGCGAGACTAACTTGATTACCTCCCTTCAGCCTTGAACACGAGGCTACAGTAAATAACATGTCAAGTGTGAAGTGTTGTTGGCCTCTCCCTCTCCCCCTAATCTCCAACTATACCCACACACCACAGAGAAAAATATAAGAATTTAAACATGTATTCTTCACCAGGATGGTGCATATGTTTGAAGCTAAGGCAAGGCAAAGATGTGTAGGTCGTCTCCCTTTAACTCATTGGATTTTTGTTTTGTTTAATTCGTGCTTGTGTAGGTGGTTTTGTTTATTTGTTGTTTTTTTTTTTTTAATCTTGCGAGTATATCATATGGCTAGATAATATGCATATATATATATATATTTTACAGCTCAGCAAAACATAATATTGTATGTACATATGTCTGTTTACAGCTCCGTATAACATGACCTAATACTTATGAAATAAGACACACGAGAGCGGCAAGGACCACTCATATTCGCAAAGAAGATGTCTTGACATGAGCACCATAGGCTACTTTTGAACAGCACAACACGACAACATCAGAGAAGGACATCACTGAACACAATCTGGAACCTTTGAATAAAGATCTTGATTATAATTATAAATGATATGCTCTGCTTACAACACCCGAGAGAGAAAGAGAGGAGTTTGGGGAAGAGAGAGAAAGAATGACCCCCTGTGTAACAGAAGGCATGTACATCATTGCGGGGAGAGTAGTGTTACAGTATTAATGAGTTTAGTGTACTGAGCTGTACATATACGAGCTAAGTGTACTGACAATATTTACAAATATTATGTTCATATGGTCTCAAAGCCTCGCATGTAGGACTGATAAATGGCTTTACTTGAAATAAATCAAAACTACCATAAAACAACTCTGAACTGGGGAACATCCCTCACCGATAATCAGTCTTCCTTTGCTGGAAAAATCTAGAAGCAGTGTTTACACAGCTCAAGCAGCAGCTGCGACATTTGAACTCTCAGTCTATCGATTGTCCCTCATTGACCTGAACCTTAAAAATAAAACATCGTGTGGCGATGTTTGTTTGCTTATGTGTGTGGTGACCCTTAAATCCGATTGAAATCCATGTCGTCTGCCTGATCCTTACCAACGAGTGTTCCTATCTTTTATGGTTTTGTCTAGGGCTATGGATGGTGAGCGTTGCCTCAAAGGCAAGCATTTAAAAAATTTTTGGTGGCTCTAAATAAAAACATTTTATACACAAGAAAATGCAACGTAGCCCTCAGAACAAACTATAATAAAATATAATAGACGGTGGTGATGTGACGGGAAAAGACAGAGAAAGAGAGGGGGAAGGGAAGAGGAAGAAAGGGGGAGGACAGGGAGAATGACTTTCCTCAAAAGGATGTGTACCCGTTGCTGTCACAGTGGGTATCATGTTTATTTCACTATTTTGATACACTGACGCCGCGCATGAATAAACTCGAGTCAAATGAAATAACAGATCAAAAGTTGACAAAAAAAAAACAAATGGAAGAGGTTAGCTGGAAAAGCCGGTACCCCGACTATTACTTAACATGTGGGCAATCGTTGACTTGTTCTCTGTATTCTTGTTCGTTTTCATGAGTTTAATAATTTCCCCAAAAGCGCAGAGCTGCACTAGAGAGAAAAATCAACGTTACGGATGCCCAAAGGGGAGTCACTCTCGGTGCAGCACTGGCGTCCAATGGCAGAGTGGTATTGTCGCGAAAGTAATCTCTCCCAAAAATGGCGGCTGATAACAACGGATACGCAAATCCTCGATCGCTTTTGATGATTTGGTCATGAAAACTCCACTCGCTAGCCTCGGCAAGACGAAGGTAGTTGCCTTGTGAGGTGAGGAGGACTTCGGGATACAGAAACTCCGTGCTAAAGCTGCCGTTGATGGCGAGTCTTTGAAACAAAGTCGATGACTGGTTGGTAGGCGAACCGCAACTTTGGCGAGACTGGTTGGCGCAACGGACGAGGGCGCAGATCTGCAGGTAATACTGACCCTCGTGTGTGTGGAGTCCATCAAAAGCACCGAACGCAAACAGGTCGTCGGTCTGCGAGTCGTTAGTCAGCGCATAGTCCAGACTACAGCAAACCTCCTCGTGACAAACCCGCAAGGCTCCCTTCGTCTCAATGAGCTGCACGAAGTTAAAAAGATCGTGAAACAAGAATGAAACGAAGGCTATTTCCTTTGCTTCCCCGCCATCATCCCTCACACCTGTCACATTCTCGGAACTGACGGTTGAAGATGAGAACGAGACTGTGCTGTTGACGTCATTTCTGGGAATCGGAGTGCCCTCTGGGGATGGCTTCGTCAGGATCTCGATTTCCGCTACAATCAGTCGCGGTTCGCTGGATATCGATGTATTGTGATAGAAAGCCGCCATGCCTTTCGGTGTGTAGATGCCGCTACCTTGGAATCTGTAGGCCGGCCAGTGGATGTTGGCCGCCAGGAAGTTGACCCCCAGGCCCCGCGCGAACGCGGAATGAAACTGCACGGAAGCCAGGAGCGGGAGGGCATCCATCCATGCAGTGGGAAATGCGATGTTAGCGATTCCTTCCCTTACAACAGCCTCCACAGCTGGTGAGTAAAACAAGATGTCGAAGCACGTGAACATGCCCCAACGTCCGAACGGCGTCTGAAAGGAAACAACTTCCGCTTGGCGCGGCTCGTCGAACTGGTATTCGAAGAAGAGGTTTTTCTTGTGGTACCTGCAAGAGAGTTTGAACGACAATGAACAGCAGCAGTGACAGGACTGTTTGAAGTAATTATATCAAGCGTATACTTTCTGCTGACTTAAAACCTACATTATAACTATTTTGTTAATGTTTCTAGACAATCAGAAAATCCAATCACACAACCACCAAGAACAAGCAAAAGTAAAATTGCTTATATATCTAGATCTTTATACTTTCTAAGAATGCTCTAGAGCTTAAAACATGCAAAGCGATTGTTAAAATTCTCTTTATTTTGATGGATTATTTTTTAAAGTGTGATCCCTACCTTTATCTTTCACAAGAAGTAGTTAGACGCTTTATATTTGCAATACGCTCTGTAGTATTTTAGAATCTTTTACAGTAAAGGGCTGCAGATTCCAGCAAAATGTCAATAAACCTTCTCTGTTGATTCCTGGTAGGTGATTGTAAAGGCAGCAAAGGCAACTAAATCCATCGACATAGGTTTGTACAAAAACAAGAGAACGAGCGAGACCATTCCTACTTTTTCTTTTATGTACGACAGTGATGCCCAATCTTTTTCGGCCTGCGGGCCAAATCCATTTCGGACAGCCGTGTCGCGGGCCACTTCACCACAAAAATACAAAAAGGAAAAAAAAATAGAGCAGATACCATTTTTTATTAGGAACAAGCTGTACTTACCATTAATTATGTACTAATTTGTGGGATATTTGAAGTTGTTTACCCGAAACCAACTTCTGAATCTCCGGCCTCATCGTAGAGACACCAAGTCGGAGCACTGAATCGAAATAATCGTCCATCGAAAAAAAAGATTGGGAAACGCCCCTACGTGGGGATAAATACTTCTTCTTCCCTTTTTGTTTTTCGTTTTTTTAAGGTCTTTTATTACTAACATGCCGATTTCCTGCACTGTGGGCAGAAGTTTCGCGGGCCGGATGGCACCGCGTCGCGGGCCGGATATGGCCCGCGGGCCGTAGGTTGTGCATCCCTTATGTACGAGAATTAACCGTAGGTTAGAGACCTAACCTACATGTTCTGTCTGGACTGACATGATTGTAGTATTTTACCTGGCCACTAGTCGACCATTAGGGTCAAAGGCCACGTCGGTGTTGTACTGGAAGTATCCGTCTTTGCGACAGTTGGCGTTGACCTGTGGGTGACAAGGCTGGCGGTCGCCCATGTTTGCCACGATGAAAATGCTGTGGTTCTTGGCCATGCAGCTGAGTTCTTCTTGTACCTCTGTGTTTCTGCCGATCAAACAAACCCACATCGATTCAAAACAAAACAAAGAAGAAAAAAACAACAACAAATAACTAAACAAAAACAAAAAAAAATGTGTGCAGTTTCCTGTAGTTCAGCTTATCTGGAGCAGAGCATTATAGAAATCAGATTCTATGTCTTACCTAACGCCTTTTTTTTAGGTAAATCAGATACCTGTCTGCTGGGTTAAGCCATAGGCTCAAGAAGGTCTCGAACCGGCCACTGTGTTTAGAAGCAGAACATAGTACTAACCAGTATTCTATCAGTCAAATCTTCGTGCCCCATGCCGCTTACAGGCTTACAACAGGCTTAAATGTTTGGATAACACTAGAAGGAAAATGGATAAATAAAATATTCTGTGGTATTATTGTCTGTGGGCAACAAAAGTGCAAATGAGTTCAACAGCGAAAGAAACCACCCCATATCTTTAATGTTTAATGAATCCAAATATGCCGAACATTCTTACGGGAAGCGATCAGGTTCGTCACATGGCACCCAGGTCTCAACCTTGGGGTCTGGGATGTACTCCAGGTATGGCTGGATAGATTCTCGGCTGAAAGCTACGCCATAAAGGCCATCTTCAGGAAACACAATAATATTAGCACCCTGTTGGAACAAAACATCACTTATACTTTGGTCACCATTGCAAAATAAACACTACACAAACTATCTCCTTCGATGTATTGTTTAGAAAAAAAATTGCTTCATAATCTGCTTGAATCGTCTGATTGACTTTTTTTTTTTCAAAAGCAGAAGACATGGTCTGCTTTGTTACAACATCAGTAGCTGTCATTTTAAAAGAAAGACATTCTAAGCTGTGTGTATATTATTTATGTGCACACGCTTAATCGTACAGCAACATCGCTGCTAATAACGTTTGTTGAATTTTTATCTGATATATATTACTTACCTGAAAGAAGAAATATTATAGGCACAGTCGCAAATTTTATTGAAAAGCAAAAGTATAAAATCGTATACAGCAGCCGCATGAAAAAATATATCGGACTAGATTTTAACACAGGTTTACAGTCATATTCATGTGACACAATCACTTTCCGCCGGAAAGTCACTCACAGTCACATCCGTGCTACGCATATAGTACTGAGGTTGTGCTGATATTTTTAAAAATAAAAATGAATGTCAATATGGAAGTTGCATCAGTCTGAAATTTAAAGATAACCTAGGTCTAAAGCTCCTGGCGGCTTCCCTGGGATTCTTTCTTACCTGGGCCCTGGCTGCTTGCGCCTGCTGTGCGTAGGTGGCCAGATTCTGCCTCATGACCGACAGAGCTTCCGCGCGGGTCACGTTCTCCTTGGGGTCAGAGGGCATGGTCACTACATGTTCATACACCGCGGCCCTGAACTTTGGTGCTGTCTCGTCCACCTCGGTGCCCGCGCTGACCCTCAGAAGACTGAGAAACACCATGACCCACAGTTCTCGATGCGTCCGTTTCATCCTGATCCCTATATTGTCAGCTCACTGTAAACAGAAATTACCAACCACAATTAGTGTATCATCATCACTGAAGATATGTCACGATCAGTGTCGATGGAGTTGTTGCTGTTATATTTGTATTTTTGTTTCCTCTTTTGTATACCATGCCCTCAAGGGATTGTCAAGACAAAATAAAACTGCTTGGAATCTTGTACAGAGTGGGATCAGTTTGAATCTCGTCTATTTTCGTGTCTGTTCATGTGGAACAAGTTGAATATTTTTGATATTGTTTAATAAGAGAAATTACACAGGACTCTTTCGTTTGCTTCAGCGAAGTCTCGTCCTCCGATGACGTCAACTCGATCCCAGTGTCAGCTGATGACATGATATGTTGGACATTGCTCGCAGCCATCTTGATTGTTATCACTAATATATATATAGCACTAACCTAACGGCACACTACCGAACGCTTGAGTTCAAATCCTAACAATGACCGACACTTCCTCTCCCCCGCTGACGTCACACAGCACGTCACAGATGTTCTTGTGGGCGGTTTAAAATGGTTTTGCCCGCGCGATGGAAGGTAGGAGTAAACGCAGTGCCGACAGCTAACGGTCACTTGCCCCCAGTTACTACATCGACAGGTGGGCGGGGTACAGGTACACAAACAACGCCGACTGCCCTGACAATAAAACGTCTTTCTCAGCCCACTGTAGTACTTGCTGTAGGGTCTGAGTAGGGCTAGGCGAAATGGCTTCTATGTGAACACACTGTCGTGGTCAGGACTGACAAATTAAATATTTTCTCCATGAAATAAACAAAGAGAAAAAAAAAATAAAAATGAGAATGATGAACAGAAGAAATAGCACAATCATACATATAACTGAATTTAAAGACAATTAATGTTTATTGTTTTCATCTCTTTATCTTTATGTACATCTTTCTTTGCTCACAAGAGGGGATAATAATATTTAACACTTTCAGTTTATTGCCCCTGATGACTGACCTAAAGTACACCTCGGTTTGAGTGCAATGTTCGTACTTTTATAAGTGGCCAACAATTCACGATTGCAGCATAGTGCTCCCACGGTCTTTTTTCTTCGCTTATCTAACCCGACAATTATGCCGGGTGGAGGTCATCGCTGCTCGCGTCTTCCTGAATCGAAAAAAACTGAGAACTGGACGAGGAGAAGACTTGTACAATCAAAAGCGATATGACCAGTTTAGCACCCGTGGTTTTGTTTGTGTTCTCCCTTGTGAGAAGAGAGAGAGAACAAGAAAGGAGACAAAGACAAACAATTCCTACCTTCCCTCGCTCGGGCGAAACCATAAAAAAGAAAAAAAAAACGCCCACAAGAACATCGGCTTGTGAACTATATAGTTGTACTCAGCTCCAGGTAAACTTTCGGAAACATCTCAACTGTAAATCAATGGATCACAAACCGTCGCGTGAACCACTCTTCACGTTCGTCCTCTGGAGTGGTCGGCAGTTATTATTCCTTATCAAAACGACAAGGACATGCAATCGTTTCTATAGCACGCAGATAAATTTTGCACGGAAGGTGAACCCCGTTTTCCTTGCATACAGACTACAAAAACAGACAAACAAAACCAACAAACAATCTAAGTCTGGACATTACCAGAACTACATAACCTATGACCCCTAGGTTGATGTACAGGCAAACTGCACACGTTTTGCGCACTTGAAATATGTGAAACGAAAACAAGTTGCAAAGAAGTGCAGAGCTGTCTGTGAAAGCATGACCTTTAACCTCGATTTCCTCCTTTTTCTTGACCTTATCGCGGAGTGCCCTGCTGCAAAAGTTTTGTCTCCATTCTCTTCTAAAGTTATTGGGTGTTATCGGATTGACCCGACGTTCACAAGCCTGTTTGCCGACTTCCTGTGTCATTTTATTTTCAGATAGTTTGTATTTCTTTCACAGGAGGCCCGTTCTCAAAATGCGTGGTAACTAGCAGGTTGATGAATGAGCGTTTGAGAAGTATTTTTACAAGGAGACAAAAAGGAAGAGACATACATCTACAATCTATATCTAATAAATTTATCAAAGAATAGCTGACAGGTATTTGTTTACCCCTGAGAGCTAGTCTTACAAATTTTCTGATGCTTACAAGTTCACATTGCTGCCGTTAAAGTCTCAGAGAGCTAAAATATAATTAAACTTTGAATCACTTCAACGCCAATTACAGGTGGCGGAAGAATCATTTACTTATAATTTAAGCACCACCCTTATTTTACTTGCCTTGCAACAACTTTCCTTGTAAGTTACAGAATCATAAACAGAAAATAAGATATCAGAAAACAAATCCTTTGATCGAAACAAGGCATGCGCCTCGCTGAAAATTAAAGATGGTTAATTGTTGATATTCCACGTTAAATCAAGCGCAAAATAAAACTTTCACTGGCTTTGTTCACGTGATATTCTTTTTTTTTTTCAACGTCAGTAGTTCGTTCTCTAGCTTTAACTCATAGCCTTACCCTGACACTTCACATTAGTAGCCATTCTGTCCCAATCATTCTCTATTCTCGCTAATTCTGCGCTCGGGAAAAGTAAATAGGATAGAAGTAGGTGTTTTTATTGACAAAACAGACATATTTCTAGATTGTTCTATGAACAACCACTTGGTGAGTGAATAGAACAGACTTTGAACTTTCACAACACGCCGTAATCTCAAAATGGCTAAATCTTAAAATTTTCGACAATTTTTGCCCAGGTGCCTGGCCTTAAAGTAAAACATCGTGTGCGATGTAAAGGAGAAAAAAATTGTAACCTCAAAATGTTCATCGTTCTCCTGCACAGTAAACTCATTATTTATCCTCCGCGACTCCCCATCCCCTCCATGCAAACTTCAACACGTCGTATACTCGAGTCTAAGACGTAATAAACACGTAGTTTTAAAATCTGCATTTAAACTTGCCCAATCGGTGTTCTGTCTGTTGACTAGAACCTGTACATTGATTAACCTAATTTGTAATGAAGTGGTGCTATCCACCTACATACCTGAAGTTTTGCGATATGGCGCGACGTAC
Organism: Pomacea maculata; assembly: GCA_004794325.1. NCBI lineage: Eukaryota > Metazoa > Mollusca > Gastropoda > Architaenioglossa > Ampullariidae > Pomacea > Pomacea maculata. The sequence goes on along the minus strand of SRHC01002350.1, from coordinate 640,651 downwards.
TCTCCCGTTGTCCTGCGAGAAGAGATGAGGACACCTCGAAGCTGTTATCTGCTCGACTTCGCTGGCGGCTGTGGCTCACTACCTGACAACTCTCATGATGTCATTCTCTGACTTACCAATCGGACTTCTGTCAATAATGCATATTCATGCAAGCGGATTGGAAGCTAAATGCTATTCCAAACTGAGGAAGTGTTTTTCTGGGTCAGGCCAGCAAGGTGAAGATGGCGAGAGAAAATAGTCCGACTCATTCACATCACGCCCACTGTACAACATACACGTGATGTGCCTCTTCCCTACTTTCCAACTCGCCCTACACGAGAAAATGAACAATTAATGTTTCGAATGCATTACAATTCGATTGGGATGCATTTAAATAAGAGAAAAAAAAATATTAAAGTTCTAAGTACAAACATACATCTTTTACCAAACATGAAAGTAAATGCGAAATATTTCTGTTGTTAATTGGAAATTGTGTGAGGAGCGATCGAGTTTGTGTGTGTGTGGAAGACGCCGATGTTTATTGTCCGGACAGACTCGAGTGGTATCGCCCGTGCGAGGGAAGGGAGGAGTACACGGGGTGCGGACTGCTAGCTGTCAGTCGTCTCCGTTACTACCCGGACAATAGGCGGGGTATCTCAGCAAGCCATGTTCTCATCTTCTCATTGGTTCTGTCTCATCTAGACTACTGTAATTCTCTTCTGGCTGGCTGTCCACAATGCCTCACTGATAAGCTGCCGAATGTGTAGAACTCAGCTCGCCTCGTTGTCCTGACTCGAAAGTGTAAACATCTATACATGAACTTCATCACTCTCCGCCAGATGGCGGTGACACGTGAAGGGGGAGGGGTAGCGAGGGGGTTTATTCGATGGGATGGCAGACAAACCGCTGAACATTATTTCGGATTATGTCCCAGAGAGATAATTTAATGGACCTAATAATTTACAACCTTTAATGAAGCGCTATATAAATAATAATAATAACTATTATTATTAAAAGATGCCAAAAGAGAAAACCTCTACCATCTTACTTTTATCGCCCCGTAACTAGCATTTTTGCTGTGTAGTTTAAAGTGTTGACCCCTAATTGACTGCCTCTGCGTGTCATACATGTTTCTATGTCCGCCTTTCTCTTTCTCGTCGTGTAGTCAAAGATGCAGCTGGGACTGTTGACGTGGGATGGACAGTGAGTGCAGTGGCGGTCAGCACGAGAGCGCCGTATAAGAAACTGAAGGAAGTAAGGTAAGGTCAACAGAGTTCACGGTGTTCGAGGTCTCACGTAAGTCTTGCAGGCTTCAGGGGCAAGAACTCTGACAGAACTGTGCCGGCGCTCTTTCTTTTGATTATCTCCCTTACTAGCCTCTCATTGCCACTTCTTTTTGGGGTGGGGTAGTCCCCCGTTTTCTTGCGCGCGTGTGTTTGTGTTTGTACGCGCACGCATATATCCATTTCTCCAATCATTTTTTTTCTCATTTTTATCTACAAGTGATTAAACTTCTAGTTCATTTCGTCTTTGTTGTGGTCTACGTTCATCAAAGGTTTGCTAGGTACGCCTTGTGAAGCCTGTGCCTGAGCGAGTGGGTGTGTGTTCATGTGGCTGTGTAAGCAGCATGTGCTTTAATGAGCATGAACTTCATGACACAAAGACAGCAAAGTGCTGCCTTTTCTTTTGTATATTTTCTTACATCCTTGTCATTTGCAATAATTCTAATTATTATAACAAATTATTATCTTACTGCTCGTACTGTTTTCTACTTCCTAAAATTTGTTTTACATTACATTATCCTTAGTATTTATTGTCTATTTTTGTGTTTTCCTAGCTTTAAATTTTCGAAATCTCTGAATTTTATAAGTGTTTTCCAAATCTCACTTCACCGACACCATGATGGCAGATGACAGGTGGCAGACGGCAGACGGAATTACCTAGGACAAGGAATTAACCAGGAAAGGAACGACGATTGGAAGAGTATCGTCAGCCAGGTGATTCAGCGAGTGTCGACGAGGCGGACACACCTGTTTACGAGATACCCACAGGCAAACTCCTGAACAGTGAGGGCTTACGAGGCAGATACACCTGGCTGGCGACGATAAACTTTAATAACCTGGAACAGCGGGTGCTGGCTGGGTAGAAATGCAGAAGCAATATCTGAAACTTTTATAATCCTAAGACTTCATTCCCTCTAATGAGGGTTTAAATAATTTCAAGTGATATAACAAAAAACCAAAAGGCAGCTTCAGGATGCTTTTATTAAAAAACTTCTGCAGAGCATTGCTCCCATTCATTCACAGAAGTACGGTAGTGTTTAATTCTTGTTACTATTTTTAAAAACCAGAAAATATTTATTTAGACTACAATATGTACAAATAATTCTCTCTTTCTCACACACACAATTATGAGCATGGTGGAAAGCTACTTACAATTAACAGATTATTGTTTATAAAGATGAGATCACCTCTGTCCAAAACCAGATTGATACGGACACAATCAAACATGCCATACACAAACTGCATTAGCTGATCCTACATTATATACACATAGATAAAAATCAATGTTTTATTAAAACACCACATTGCACCAAGCACCTTACTTTCACCTCTTATCTCTATCACACAAATTCTGCGAGTTCATATCTGACATGCTAACAAGACACATAAGCTGCCACATTAATAGCCAGATGTCAAGATGTTCTGTGATGTCATGATGTTACATTCATATAATAATCACAAGGTATGCTGTTCAAAATGCCTTTAATGATTTAAGTCTCTGAAACATTCAAGCTTACGTGGAAACAGTCACATTGTGAAAGAAATTAGTTCTAATGCCCTTGTGTTCACAGATGCTGCCAATGGCATAGATCACAGTAGTTGAAACACAAGATGCTGGCTGTTGGATCTGAACCCTAGCGCTTTCAGAAACTCTATTCTGGTGGTCTTTGAATGAAGGCCTAAAACAAAATAAGGAGAATATTCTGGTCAAGAACTTTGGAAACTGGGCAGGATTCTCGAAAGACTGACACATCAAAGGCTGGCAGGCAAAACTTTCCTACTGTCTCTCACCCCATACCTCAACACCTCGTGCACATGCACATATATTATATACACACACATATTAACGCACATACATACACAGAGAGACAAACATGCCCACTCTCTCTCACGCTCATTTACACAGATCACTTCTCTTGCTTACATAATCTCAGGCCCTCTCTCTCTCTCACTTGAGCAATTAGGCATGCACATGTGTGCCCACACACACACACGCAGAGTCATACAAACACAGTCATAGTGCACACAAACATTCATATTCACACACTCACCCATCCACATCCACACACTCACCCATCCACATCCACACACTCACCCATCCACATCCACAAACTGGCATGCACATATTTACACACATACAGTCCCCCATATATGTGCACAGACACACATTCATGCAAGAACTCTGTTGTGCACACATTAACAGTTCTGTGAACACTCACCCACACACAATTCACCCACTTATGTAAACTCACTCCCACATTTACACCAATACACGAACACTTATTCCATTATTGTGGACAATCCTACATGTGTATATGCAAAATTGTTACTTACAGACCACTTTAGGCCCTCTCCATCTGACTTAAGCACACACTGCACTGTAGAAAATATGGATAAACACTGTTTTACTGATTGTGTGCAGCTGTCATCTGGTTTCCAATTCAAGATGAGCTCTGTGCGTTTTCCCTTTTTGTAGAATGAAAAATCCAAAAGAGGTAATTTCTGCAAGAGAAAGTTTGCTCATCTACAACACCTGACTTACTTCAAAACTTATCAGTGATACAAACTAATAAATAATGTAAGTTAAAATGTGACTTACAACATGGGTTACTTTGCTAGTAAACATTGCTTCAGTTTTCACAGATAACTTAAAAACAGAAACAGTTTTTTTAAATTTGCACTATAAAAAGCTCAAAATTTAAGTAAATATAGCAGCTACAAAAGTCACTGGTCTCAAATTCATTATGTTGATAATCATATAAATCTAGGGCAAAAGATTTAGTGATGTACCATCATTACCTCGCAATAGACTCGCTTTACCACTCCAAACTTCAAAACAAAAACATCAAATGATTTGTCTAACACCGACATCACCATGCCTTTCTCCTCCAGAGGTCCTGCCTCCTGCAGAAAAAAATATGACAAAGCATTACATTTTGTGTACCATAGACAAAAGCTTCTGCTAGTAGCATCTAAATAAATGCAGCAAGAAAGCAAAGCATAGGAAACACAATATAAGCACTGTGCAAAACAAGTGAAAAAGCAACACACTGTTAACAGAACATTAAAAAATTACTAGTTAACTAAAACAAGTTTTCCTAAAACTATAACCAAATCTTGCTGTATCACCTTGACAAAGACGGAGAAGTATAACTCATTGCTTAGTTCTGATGCACGTTTGGCATTGGTCTTCTTATCATTACAATGATCAGCAATGAGGTGAAGCTCCTGGGATGATAACTCAGTCACTTCACAGTATTCTGTCACACAAAAACGACTAAGAACACAGGAACTGCAAAACTGTATGATGGTACTGATTTGAATTTACATTATTATTTCAAAGAACTTTTAAAGCAGAATTCACACAAGAACTGTTTTTTGTTAGGATCTAAAGTTTTGATTCTTTACTCTAGAGATCTTGAGAATTAATCTTTAAATACACATTACCCTACTTTTGTTATAACTCATCAGTAGATAGCTCCCCAGAGGGAAGACTGCTTAGTCTTATCTTGATCTCACAGAATTTGTAATATTATTGACATAAACATATTCACTAATATGATACTATTTGTGGATTATCCTATTTCTCAGTTCAAAGTCAATATACTCTGTATTAAAGAACATAATTACACATGACAGAAATGATTCACTGATTGTCCATTGCTCCAAACACAGATCATCTGTCATAGTAATATTGTTTCGTTGTAAATGCAGCTTTTTTTCTCAACTGTCTATTGCTCAACAGAAACAAAATCAAGGTCACTTACCAAGAGCAGCAGCTAATGTGCGGTGAACAAGGATATCCGGGTACCTGCGGATTGGGGATGTGAAGTGGGTGTAGAGCGGCACATTGAGAGCATAATGATGGTACATAGCCTCATCAGCCAGCATGCCACAGCAGAAATATCTGGCCATCTGTCACATGCATAGTTCATATCTGTCATCATGACTCTACTGAAAGAATATCTCACGTGTCCATAAAGAGCAAAGCTATACATGGAACTTCACATAACGACAGTAAGTTATTGCTCCTGGACAACAGAGAGAAATCAAGGGAAAGCATCGTATCATCACTATTGAAAACAGAACCCACAGTTGTTTCTTTGCTTAAGCAGTGGTAGAGATGCCCTGGAGTAAAGCAATAATAATATAAGGCTGATTTATATAGTGGATTTCTCCAGGGTACAGGAGACTTAATGTGTTTTAAACATTTATTAAACAAAAATAAGATCTAACCACAGATTGAAATTGTTTATATCACACAGACCAAACATATCATGAAACAAAAATATAGACATAACACCAGCAAGAAAAACAAAGAAACAATAGAATGATGCACACAAGAATGCCATACAAACAGCGTATCAAAAGAATAACAGTAAAGTTTGGCAGCCATGGCAAGGTGAGTCTACAGTTGAGTGTTAAATGATTTGAAGGTGTATTTTAGAAAACATAGGGCAAATATCCTGTTTCTAGTCTCTGGTCCTATCAGCCTCAAACTATCAACCCTCTCTTTTAAAGGGGACCACATAGCTACAAAGCCTACTCAAAAACAAATGGCTCAAAGTAAGGAACTCATCTGGTATGGCTGACTGAGACACAATAAAAGTAACTTGCCTGCATGGGCTTGGAGCACATAGCTACCAGAATCTGCAACTTATGTTTAGACAGCTCATCCTCTCCTGTGTAGAGTTCCAGAGATTTCTGTTAATAAGACAAACATTGATGTCATTACAGCCTCTAATAAAACACACAAGTTCAAAGTTCACATTATCACAATCATTAGCAGAATTTCTTTGTTCCAATTACAAGATAAAGCAATATGCTATGCATTTTATCATATAATAATAGTAAGCACATTTACATAGCACCCCTCTCCAGCATCAGCCAGACTCATCAGACCAGCGGTTTATATAAATATAGGCGCACGACCACACCAGTTTAGGACAGGCATCAAATGCACTGCATAAACATGTAGACACAATGCACAGCAAAGTACAAATAAAGTTGATTAAGGGAGCGCTTTACCCACCAAACGTAGGTTCAAAGTGCCTAAAAAAAATAACCCAAAAACCCAACAAAATACAAAACAAAACAACATACAAGACATAAAAATCCTGAACATTGGTCTCTAAACAAAGAGCCTCCTGTGTGCCCATGTGGTGAAGTCACTCATAAAGAAGAAGAATGGCATCAGCAAAGTCAGTATGGTCAGCAAAGGACTGCATGACATCTTCAATAAAACATTTGAAATGTAGCTGAAAAGTTATTAGGACACTTGTAAAGAAGCTCAAAGCACAATACCTGGTGCTGTGGCCCAGCCTTTGCCGACAGAAACATTCAACCCATACAACTGCTGTTAGAGCAAACAGTCATTGCAAGATCAGCCTCCTGGATAAGCACAATGTCTGCCATATCATACCATCTCCAATGAACATGAAGCTTGATGTGACATCGCAATACCAAAAGAACACTGCTGATGCACAGATCTAAATTCTAAGCTACCACAGGATGGTGGATGGCAGAAGAAATAAGATTATTCAGAAAAGAAGAAAAGTTGCACACACATAAATCCATCAACGAACATAGTAAATGGCATAACAAATTCACACAGATTGATATTATGCTCAACACTTGACACAGATCAACAGAGGAGATGAAAAGTAACACTAACAAGTTAGGAGAAGGGAAATCACTCTCCAATATGAAACATTTCTAAGGCCAAAGTGGATTTACTTAGACTTCATGTAGAAAATCTACATTAAAGAAATCTAATAAATTAATTGAAACACTGCGAGATATTTATTGGCAGAAATGGGTCAAGCATAACAAAGTTCAAAAAATCTGTTCTTTTCAGGAAATCAACAAAAAAGTATATATTATAATAAAGATTAAAAACACATTATTGTTAACCGAATGTTGTCATGTGGCTGTTTAATGAAAGAATTAAAGGAAGGTCTCAAACCACACACAACCAAGAAGCTGGAAAAATGGTTCATACAAATAGCTCAGTCAGAGTAACAAAGGAAAAATAATGCCTAAATGATTTAGGCGTTCTATATACATTCCCTTTAGATATGAACTTTTAGCAATATTAGCTACAAGAATAGTGTGTCATATTCTCTATCATGTTAATATTTTGAAAAAGCAGATTAATAGAAGAGTTTCAACATTTAGGTAAACTGATAATAAACTGCACTGTTTTCTAAATCACACTTAACATTTCTGGATTCAGATCTTGTTTGAAGTACACTATTTTTCTAACATAATTCACAGGGAGGGTGGCTATTGGGAGGTTTCTCCTTTGCCCCACAGCTCTCTCTCAGATGGAAGCAAGTAAACCAATCAACTTTCAACAGATCCATCCTACCTGTATGTCTTTTGCTGTCTTCACTTCCAAGGGAAAACCCAGACTTTCACATGTTTCTTTCTGAAATCAGAGCACTCTGTAAGAATTATTGTAAAAACATAAATTACTGTAACAGGACTTTATTGTGCACAGTGAAACTGGATGATAAATAAAAACCATCCACCCCCTTAAAAAAACAACTTTAGCAGCACTTTAGAATGCATAACCGGAAGATAAAAATATATATTTTAAGATACAGCCTTTGCTGGACCAAAAACGTTACATTCATTCTAGCCAAAACAAAGTAAAAATAGTATAACTGGAATTATTATTCTAGTGTTTTTGCCTAATGCAACAAAATCCATCAGCAGCTGTCACTTACTGTCTTTAGATTAAGCACAAATCAAAGAGACTCACCAATTCATCAATCATACGTGACTGTGGTGGTGGATGTCTCCTGAGGACAGCCTTGTCACGAAAAGCTGATTTGATCTTGTGAGCCACAGCCATGTTGGCCAGCAACATGAACTCCTCCACAAGTCTGCATATCAATAACCACATATATCACAAAACCTGTCTTGCATAATGCACCCCTCAGCAGCTTAATGTTATTACTGAGGCACTGTGTCCTTGGTGAGAGAGGGTTTCCTTGAAAGTTTATGTGGTGGTTTTGACAATCATACTCAGTGGGTCCCAAACAGAAAGCCAGAAAAAGCTCTGGCTATTGCAGATGACAACAAATACATGGGCATGTGTGGACCACAGTCATCAAATAATGGCTTATATGCCGCTGCAGAGATGCACCCGGTGCAAGATGGCATTTTACTTTCTTACTCTTACTTTGGTGCAGACACACCGCCAGTCTCAAAGAATGACTGGTGCTGAAGGGGCACTACTTTGGACAGTTAACCCGAACCCTAATCTTAGCTTTTCCTTTTCCAATGGTGTTCACCATTATTCTTGTCCAAGGGGATTTTCATCCTGTATGTGTTCACACTGTCAGCAAGCATGTTTTGCATCAGCAACATTTAGGTTCAATAGTTGTCTTCCTCCAATAATCATGGAGGTGTTATGATGTGCATCACACATACTTTTCTCCAGAGAAATGTTGATTCAAATTTAATAAAGATGTTTTGAAGCACCAGTTTCTGTTGGAAATTGCACACACTGTTTGGCTGTTATGCAGATTTGTATGCTTTAGAAGAGAAAATCATGCTTGTGTGGCTATTCTCCCTTAAGTGACAAGATAAGCAAGAAATACAATAAACCAGTCATAAAGTGATAGCCTCAAAGCCAAATAAAAGCATCAAAACTGTCATTTGATAGAAAAGAATTTAAATGTAGTTAATTATTTTTTATAATTTCAAAGTCATCCTCACTCTGATACTTACTTATTGCTATCACGCTGCTCGTGAACAAAATATGCATCTGGCAGACCAGTAGTTTTGTCTAAGGTGAATTGTATCTTGACTTGGTCAAGCCGTAAAGCTCCACTGTCAAATCTTGCTCTGCGCATGGATTGGGCTATCTGTTGAACCCACATTCAAAACCTATGAGTTTGCATAATGTCATGTGTCATGTTTTTCACTATCACAGACATGTTCCGCCACACCTTTTGTCACATTCTGGTTTTTATAACTCTGCTGTTATACAAAGACACAAACAAACGAAGAGAATACACAGACAATTTAAACATTTTTTAACTTTTTAAGGCTAAAAAACACTAAGGGAATACAATCTGACTGGTAAAGAAATGATGGCCATGATGTTATAAATATAGAAATAGTGGCTAACTGCAGATATTCTGTGAAATAAAGAATGTGATGGAGGAGAAAACATAAACTATATGCTTTCAACGTAAACTTCCTAATATCATAAATTAAATTCTTATTCAGAAAATAACACACACACAAAGAAAGGTCAAACCTTATTCATTGTTAGAACACGAGTTTTGATGTCTGCAATAGTGAAGCCATCGGAAATATGTGGCAATTCATCAACAGTCCATTCTCTCTCCGGCTGCTCAATAAAGCCCTAGTTACAACAAAACAAACAATTTAATAATAAATATTGAATCCCAAGCAATGATCATAAACAGAGTGACTAAATAAAAAGATACTAATGCCTCCATCAAATAAACTCAAGATTTCACAGCCTCATGTCAACTGATTATTTTTCATAACATTTCTTCAATTATGTGTACTTCACATGCTTGTTTATCTCTCAAAGTCTTGTGTCTTACTATGGTATCAACAGCAATAAGATTTTAAAAGATATTAGAACACCACATGTACCTGCGCATGATCGTAACTGAGCTTTACGCATGAACGTATGACAGACCGGCCAAACCATTCTTCCAAGATCTAGAGAGGAATCAAACAGAGACAATGCAATGTTAAATAAGCCCTCTCCTGACCGTCAGTTATTGTTTTCAAATATTACAAGAAACTGCAAGAGATTAAGTGCTTCTGCATGTGTATGTGTGTATGTGTGCATATTTATGAGCAGCACACAGAGAAGGAGACAGAACAGCAACAATTTCCCACAACACAAAATAAGCTGCTGTTCTTGGACTGCATGTTTATATCTCAAGCCACATGCTTCCCATGTTGTGTATCCATCTCATGCAGAAGTGGGGAAAGTCCAGTCTGTGGGCTGTACATTGCCTACAAAATCATTTGTCTGGGCCTGCCAAGGCAACCACAGGACTAGAAATTTAATAAATTTAGGGGCTTTTTTCCCCACAGCAACACAAATTTATCTTACATAATTCATAATAATAACACATTTTTAAGAACAAGCAAGGAACGTCCATTATGAAATAGACATAACACATATGAGAATACAGCGGGACAGATGTGAATGCTTCTCGTTGGTTGTCTGCACCCTCTCTGGTTGTGTTGTACCGATTTAGTGCCAGACAAGCTGTTGCAAAAGTGTTAGTGAACACACTGTGATGAAGCAACAGCTCGACCAAATATACTATGGCTAATTTTTAAGTAGCTAATCTTTTATGGCCTGCAATGATGTTATCAATATTAAAATGGCCCTAAGCGGAAAAAAGATTCCCCACCACTGATCTAATGAACACAGTGGACTGTCAAGTTAAGCAGCAGCATTTGTTCACACCTCCTTTCTCATTAGTCATTTTTGACAAGTTTAAACCCATCTGTCAAAGTCCTAAAATTTCCTGACATAACTATTTGAAGTTTATTTAAAACTCCGATGTAGTAAGGTAGCCTACAGAGTTGGAGTATGATGATTTGCTGATTCATGTTTAATGACAACATTAAAATTGTTGTATGGACAGCTAAGGAGATGATACTTGATTTCTTTTGGACCAAGGCACTGATAGTTCCTTTATGATCAACAATTAGCAGGTTGATTTCAACAGGATGTTTCAACCCAAAGACACCACAAGTATATCAGAAAATCTAAAGTGTAAAATGATCGTATATTTTGGGTTAATTAACAAACAAAACAATTTCTAGATTTTAGATGGTACATTTAGTTTATTTTGCATTTATGAAAAAACAGTCTGTCAGAATAAATTCAGGGAAAAGTCTATTTCTGCACATTACAAATTTTATTTTGATTTATCCTCCTGTCACTGTTTACTTTTTATGATTCAGTGTCATGGTCATGGTCTCTATAACCTAACTCTCTACATCAAAGTTCAGTTGAAAATATTACTTGTTAATGGAAAATTAACTCAGAGGGGACTAGATTCATAATTGCATCTTTCCATCATCTTTATTTGGCACACTTTATAATGGCTGCACTTTTACCAAAAGTGATTTAGCTAAATAACTGAATATACAGTATATATACTGAATATATAGCGTTTCTCCATGATACGGATTTTGCGCGTTATAAGACCCCATCATCATCATCGTCATCATCATCATCATCAGCATTATACATACATCTAGACTAAAGTACTCTAATTGGTTGGCTCATTGATTTGATTTTGTTTCTTTTCCTCTAAATCATTTACAAACACATGAACCTTTAAGTACATAGTCACTAAAAGCAGCTTATGTTAACATTGTGGATCAATTAATATTACTTCTCCTTTTTCTGTCATCTTCCAAACAACAGAGAATGTTAGTCGATCTTCATCAGGGTTTAGACTGCAGAGCTGTTCACAAAGCAGTTGTGGCAGCATGGGAATGACCTGAAAAATAAACAGAAAAAAAGTTGTT
>SRHC01002350.1:601278-628601 GCA_004794325.1 Pomacea maculata | reverse complement strand
GCATATCCAGACCTTACACAACCAGGTGTCTCTTCTTCGAGAGCAAACCCTTACCATCCAATCAAAACTTATGCTTTCCTGACATCTCAGTAAAAGATAGCTTGAGCATGACTTCAGACATCACTCCTCCCCTTGTGGCATGCGATAGCAATCTCTATGTGGTAAACAGTGGCCCAGTTCTTCCATTCCTATGGCAATGACTTGGTGCATCCAAAGACCTACTCAGTGGCGTAGGAAGATGCTTGGCTTTTGGGAAGGGTGGTGTTAAACTCCATGCTTACAGTAAACAACATTCACATTCTTGCCTCCTCAGTATCTTTTTTGAAGGGCCGGCTGCCTCCCTCCTCCCCTGGTTCCCACCTCAATGCCACAGAGGATTTCACCGTATCGGTTCTGTCCTCTTCAAGATAGACAGTCTCAGCTGTTATCCCATATATATCTTCATAGACCTTGTCCTTCTGGATTAAGGCTGTCATAAGAATGCTTGTCACCTTCAGTATCTTGCACATTTCAGTTCAAGTGCATGAGGTGTGGGTGATAGCTGCTAGCCTTGCCTTCCATAAGAATGTGGGTCTGTCGAACATCATGTCCTCTGTCAGGTGGCATTGTGACTCTAACTTTAGTTCATTCTACCTCTGTATTCTGTTTGCCTTTTCTGCTGTTCTGCATATGGTCAGCCCTATTTTGGCAGCACAGCCTGACAGGGTCTTAACTTTACTGCATGTTGCCTAGTCAGCAAGGAAGGTTTGTAGCAAAACCCATCTCCTAATAGGTATTCTCCTAACAATTGGGTTGTCTGGTAAAGTTAACAGAAATGAAATTGCCCTTTTAAATTATCTTTCTTCAATACTTACCACACAACAAAGTGAGTTACCTTCCATCCTTCCCTGCATCTGCATATGGGGGTTGGCAAATGCCGAACTCTCTTTTCCAGAGATTTTTTTTATAGAAGTCTAACGCATATGCACCTAAATTCAGCAGGGACTCTAGTGGCTAGGGAACTAATCCCACTGACTAGGAGCATAATCGTTGGGTCATCTTGTAAGCAATGAAGCAAGATAATTTATAAGGAAAGTTTCATTTCCTTATTCTCTAACCACCATGTTGAAGTTTCCATTTACAACCTGATTTTCAAATAAGCTTAGTTGAAACTTGAACAAAATAAATAAAGGCTTGAAAAAGTAAAGTGTTTCTCAAACTAAAGGTTAACATAGGTAAAGACCAATATCTGATTTTGTGAATATATAATCATTTTCTTCAAATAAATCCCCTTTTCTATTTTTCTGCTGGTATTCAAGACAATTTACCTTCTGAACAAGATAGACACTGGTGGCACGGCTGGCTGCCACCTTATCCAGTTTTGTGTTTTCTTTTACAAAGTAACTGACATCAGCAATGTGGACACCAACTTCGTACTGACCTGTGTGGAATGACCAAGTGAACAAATATGCTTCAGACAGGGTTTCACACTCAAACACTAAACACTTAATAGACTTCAGCACTCTTCCTGTCTCCCCACATTAAACTACTTGCCATTCTTATCCTAGGATAAAAGTCAGTCACCTACCATTTCCAAGATCTTTGCATGAAAGGGCATCATCCAGATCTCGAGCAGTTGAAGGATCAATGGTAAAAACACACTCGCTTCGGAAGTCTTTACGCCACTGCAGCTCTGCTTCAGGTATGGTCCATGGAGATTCTTTTGGAAGGCATGCCAAGATCTTAATAACCAAAGAAAATTTATTCTTCAAAAAAAAAAAGTTTAAAAATTGGGCAAATTTATATCAGCAGCATTCTGCAGTCAAGAAACAGAAAGAAAACATTAAAACATTTTGCGAAAATTGTAATGTTAAATATGATATAAACTGAATACATATGGGAACAAACAAACACGAGAGGTATATTAATCTGGAATGAAGCACATTAAAAGGACATCATTCAATAAATCAAGTTAGAGATGTAGACATGATCTATTTAAGATCTTTTGATGGCATCATTCCAATAAGGCCATCTTACCCAGAAGATAAACGTACTGGAGCCAAATGCAACAAACACTAAACAGCAACTTAACAACTGTAATACTCTCCTCAGGTACTCTGATGTATTCTGCATGGTATTTTGATAGCTGTATTGTGAGAACAGGCTGAACATGAAGTAACCTTAACACAGTCTACTCTCCAAGCAATAAGGCAGCACTGAAAATGAGCAGTCAGGTGTGTTTTTCGTTCTGTTCTAAGGACAGATTTGGTGCTTTTTTTTTTTTTAGAATACCAAAAACACCTGTCTAAGAAATCTCACTCCTCACCTCTTGAGAGAATTCTGTGCTGTCAACATCATTCTCCATCAGAATAGCTTCAGTTTGAGGTTCAATCTGCCCAGCTTCCCCTAAACTTCTGGCCAGTACACTGCAAACACAGAATAACGAGTGAAATATGCAAGCTTCATTATGTAATTATTTTTAACTTTTTTTTTTTTCAGACAGGTACAGAAAATTAGTATGGTCCATAATGTGATGGTTTTGCAGAGGTGGTTGCACACTGACCCAATCAAGACATGAAAAAAAAATTTCTTACAAAATTGAAATGATAAAAATGATAAAAACCAAATACCTATCACACAAGCAATCACAAGTATATAATACAAAATAAATGTGTAAAAGGAATTAAGTACCCTCTTGGAAACTTGCTGTGTGCAGACCACTCAGCAATGCGAGCAATGTATAGAATGTTGGCAAAATCCTCTGGCCTCTCTTTAAAACCTGCAGATACACATGAATACGCAGAATTGTTAACAAGACCACATAACTGACTATGGAACATTTATTGCCATTTTATGATGTTTACCACTTCAAAATTGTACAAGCACGATGAAAGCTGGATATTTTAAAGACTGTTGAGGTAAGTGTAACATCCAAAATAATGCAATCTCACTCTGAAAATTTAGGAAAATGAAAGATAATCCAGAATTATACCATAATACAGTCACAAGCTTTTGAAATGAGGTTTAGAACATCTCAGAAAAGCCTTATTGAATGGATTATGCTAAGGTAAAATTTGACAGAACTAAAGTCAATCAATCTGTTGAATGCATGGTTTGATAATTGAAATGAAAATGTTTAAAATATTCATAGCAGCCTAAATGTCTGCTAACAAATGAACACGTGGACACCAGACATAAAGAAGGCCTAATCTCACCTGGTGGAGCCTCATTTGCAGGAATCATCATGCGTGGGACCCGCGAGTCCACAGGAGAAAAGAGAAAATAATTTGGATTCTTGGCCTGGAAGATCCGTAAGCTGCCACTGCTGGCACGAGAATGCTTCTTCTCAATAATAGCAACCACCTGAAAATCAAAGAATCTCTCAGAAAACAAGGATTGGTCAAATCTGGCAACAATCATACTGCAACTATCAGAGATAGAGAAATAAAAGGTGGATTATGAAAGATACAAAAAGGAAAAAAAAGAAAGTATTAAAAATTAAACTTCTCGTCCACCAGATGATTCACTTTTATAAAGAGGCCAGCAGAAAACTGATCAGAATGCACACAAAGTACCAGATCAACAGAACAATCACCACTGCACTTTTTGCTCATGACAACAGATAAATATCTACAAATGTATTTCCCTGAAAGAAAGATGCCGTATTTTCTATGCAGTAACAGTACATTCTTTTTTTTATTGCTTACTTTTCCAGTCTTCTGCACCAAGCGGTTCATGTTGACCACTTCTTTTTTTATGGAGGTATTAGGTGTGGATTCCCCATCTAAAGCACTGATTTCTGACTGAAAGAGCTGCCTAGCCACTGGGCTTCCTTTGCTTATGATATCTTTTACAGACATGTAGCTGCGATTGTGCCTGCTTTTGTTAGGACTAAGTGTGCTGGCTAAAGCTGATCCCTCCTCCACTGCCTTTTTGGGTGTCACTGAAGCTGGCTGCACAGGACTCTTGTTCACCACTCGGGTGCTCTCTGCACAAACAAAACTTTCATTAGTCTGCAATTCATGTCCAACAGTGTATACACTTGTACATTATATTCTTATATGCCTAGCAGGGAAGGGACAGCTATACAAATTGCTTTAATAATAATAATATATGCAAAATTTGTAAAGCACATGCTCACACTCCTAAAGAGCATGCTCTTAGCACCTCAGAACAAGAAAGAGACATGGACAGCATACGAGGGACAGGAAAATAATTTTCACAGGAACTAAGAAAGAATAAACAACAGTTACTAATGATAAATAAAAACAAATACAGAAAACGCAAAGAGGAACCAAATGACAAGAACTGAGAGTATCATGATAAAGATGAGCAGGGAACAGTGTGAAAAAGGACTACTAGCATGGTGGGAAAGGGTGTTCGGAGTAATGTTTATAGAAGAGGAGCGTTTTCAGTGCACATTTATAGGATTCCATAGTGGGTAGATGGTGGATATGTTCTTGGTAGTTTCTAAAGATTGAAACAATGAATTTTGGTCCCTAACTGTAAGTAGAAAACTAAGATCTTTTTGGTGAAAAGTATTAACTATTCTTTAACAAAAGAAGAAAAACGTGATTGAAGCATATGGCTCAACCAAAAAAAAAAAAACAAAAAACAACAACAGTTAATCCTGAATTACCAATAATTCGCCCTTTTTTCCATTGCACTGCACTAGGTTTATTCCAAGATGTTTTGCTAGAATCAGTCAAGCATGTGTTTTCTACTTTCGTTCAGAGACAAGCACCAGCTCACCAATAGGTTGCCCAGACTTGTCAAGGTCAACTGTCTCCTCCTCCTCAATTACAACATCAGGGCCATCACAAGCATCCATAGCCTCTTTCATCTCAGCATCATTTGTCTCTTGTGCCATGGGACTGTTCTTCCCCTCATAATCCTGAAGTTCACTTTCATATACCTGAAGCAGACATCTCAAAGTATGCAGAACTCCTTGTTAGATGTTAGATACAAAACAAACTTTATGCGTACAACTAGACTATATATATATTCTTCCTACTCAAGTACATACACTCATGTCCATATGCACAAACATCCTCAGGTATATGAAAGCTTGTAAACAAACACTCACAAGCATGAAAAGTAAACAAAAATTAAAGTCTGATTACATACTCGCCAGCTTTCCCGATCTAAAAGTAGAACAGCTACCACATCTCCATTCAGAGCCCGATTACGATTTACTGTGCCTGATATGTATACATCTGCTGAGCCATCCTGAAATATAAAACTCTTTAATAAATATCAGGAAAATTGATAGAGTAGTTCAAGGTTTTAATCTATGAGGAAATATTTCCCTTTTTTGTTAGAGCCATAACAAATAAAAAAATCATTTTTTTAATGGTACAGGTGACTCACAGTTTATCCAAAGACAAAAACATACGAATGAATATTTACAAATAAATCCAAACTCCTTTAAAAAAAGCAACTTTTGTGCAAGTTTGATCCATAGGTAAACAACTAAAAAGTGTTAACTATTAGAGGCATCAAAAACAGTACAGACTCTACTAAAAGAAAGTGACAAAGCACATAATGCATGCTCAAGTGACAAGTGCAGCAAAGTTGTGAATCATACCATTTTTAACAAATCATGTAGAAGTGTTAATTCAAATTCACGCAGTTTGAACATATGAAAGATGCAAGCTTACCAATCTCTTTTGTTAACAGACTAAATGAAGAACTTACTGGTAAAGGGACATAAGCATCCTCAAAGTTCTTTGGATTGATTCTGATTCTCCCCTGAAATAAAAAAAGATTATAATATTGTAATGTAATATAAACTAATTATTTTCCTTTATGTAAATATAGTACTGGGATAAACATGACCACACTTAAAAGGGAAAAAGCAAGCAAAATAACAAGCTGGACCAATGATGATACTCAGATTCCAAAGTACTCGAGTTCGAAATTACAATCTGAAAAGAATTCTTTGCTTAAAAATGTATGTGTAACCACTATGGATCACTACACAAAGGCTACAGCATCTATTTATCTAGTGACGTCATAAGCTATGAGAGGGCAGAGTATACTATCAGTCTTATTAGTGTGGTCATCAAAACCCAGCATGGATCTGGGATTCTAAACAAATGAAGACCTGAATGATGTTTTTCATTCTTGTACAATTAGTCATTCTCAATAAGGAAAAAAACAAAAATTTTCAAAGTTGTTGTTACCCCTAAATAACTTGAACACAAATGTGCAGCTTTTTGGAATCGTTTCAAGCTGTTGCAGTTGCAAAAAACTTACTTCAATGAGGGTGCCACGCTTAAGTCCTTCAGACACCTTTTCTGTTGACCAGTACTCTTCAAACTGCATGAAACATATGATGTGAGCATGTCATATAATAATCAACATGCTTGTATAGCATGGAATCTCAGCACATGGTCAAGTTACCAACACTTGACATTACCAGAGCATAAAGATGAGATACAGCTGATAGGGAACGGGTGTTCAATTGTACTACATCTGCAGTACTTTCAACCAACACACACACAATCTTAAACATGGACAACACAGGACATGAGTTATTACGAGAGAAATTTCTGAAATAAAAAACATGCTAAATGGTTCAAACTGAGAATGGTGCCACATTATAATTGTCATAGTTGTTGCCCTTTACCCATACATCAGCTCTTTAACATTAAGGGCAAATAAGATATTATATGTACATGCAGTTGTGAACTAGTGGCTATTCAAGTGTAAGTGTAAGACACATGCACATTTCTATTTGTGCATTTAAATGAAAATGTGTAGACACATTTGTACAAATAAGATACACTGAGGATTATGGATGTGATTACACATAAACTTAAACATGTGACTTGAATGTCTAGTCATAATGTTGATCTATGTTTGAAAAAAAAAAATGATACATTATTAACTGCTTAAAATAACTTCCTGAAAAACTTTTTCACATATTAAATTCTCAGTCATTTGGATTTATATTTAAATATGGTAACACTGTAAAAAAAAAACCGCTTAATCTGTTTTTGTGTGTTTGCTCATTTTAGACACTTTTATCTGAACACAAATACTATTCATTCCATAGTCTCAGTCACTCATATTCATCAATTGTGAGAATTTTAGCAATGACAGAAAATTTATGTCACTCACATGTGATTTCTTGTGTGGCTGCTTTTTAATGTTGTTGGAGGGACTACCTGCTCCCTTCATGTCATTATTATATCTCTTGGGCTGTGACAGAGTGTGCTGATGTTGAACTGACTGCACTGACGGTGTAGTCTCTTTCACAGTTTTGAAAGATTTTGGTGAGCTTCCATCCAATTTTTCTTGGGGAAGAGCACATCCAGCTTTCTTTATTGCTCTGTCCTGAACTGCCCCTCTTTCTATCAGAGACACTTGCTGCTCCATTTTGTCTTTGCCTCGTGTCTCTCTTCCAACAGACTGTCTGAACTTCACTTCAGCTGTTGGTTCCACTGCTGATTTGCCATTTTCTGTAATATCCTGATTATGAGTTTCTCCTGTATTTACTTCTGCAGTCTTCTTAGATTTTTTCTTCTTCTTTTTCTTTTGTTTGGGTGATTCAGTTTGAAAAGAATTAGAATTTGATACGACAAGATTTTGTAAACTGTCTGATACATATTCTACATCCACAGATGCACCTGCACCTGTTGCTACAGTCGGTAGTGTATCAATGCCTGATGGCTGCTGTGCTGATCTGGACCGCTTCTTCTTTTTGTGTCTCCTTTTGCTGGAACTTATTACAGTCCCTTCAGTGCCTGCACCAGAGGCTGCTGTAGAGGGGAACTCATGTGTCATAGCATCAGAGGCTGTTGCCGAGGAAGACCCTTGTGTCACACTAATAGATGATGCCTCCTGAGCAGGAATCCCAGCTGCATTCACATGGACATTCAGGACATCATCGTTGTTAACATCTATCTGTCTGCTGGCTGTCTCATCCCTGTCAGACTGCAGTGACTGTGACACTGGTTCCTCTGATGCATCTGCTGAGGTATACATGCTGTGAGGTATTGAGACAGTCACAGATAAGGCTTGATTTGTGTTCTTTGATTGAACTAAAAAAATTAATAGAAAACTTGCATGTACCACCACATCCTAAGTCTTAAAGTAAAACCTAAATCAAGCAAAACAAAATACTTTGTAGAAAAATAATTTCACAAGTTTTTTTTCTAAAGAATTGTACTATTTCTCTGCTCAATGGACTCAGCTCACCATGCTACCGACAGACCATAAGCAAAACAGACAAAGGCATAAATGATTCACAGTTACCTATGTCTGTAGCAGGACCATGTACAGGACTCAGTGGCGTGTTAGGATTTTCAAATTTTCTGACTTGCAGAGAGGCTCCTTCAGACGTGAATTCCGTATCTGTCATTTCAATGTTTTCCATTGTTTGCTAGTGCTTTGTTTAAATGGTTACAGAACACAATGCGTTATCTGGAAAGAAAATAATATTTGACTTAAAAACTATTATCATACAAGAGGAAAGGGAGTTAGTACGTCTCTGAATACAACAATAATTATATATTAATCTGATTGGTGGTATAAAAACTGGGAACAACTGGACACTGCAGGGCTGATTCCATAGTACTTTTTTTGCAATCTAGAAAAAGAAGCTAGAATTAGGCTAGAATTAAGGGCTGAGTAAGGCTAGAAATAGGGCCTGGGTTACTGTGTTAGGATCTGCTTTAGGTTTAGGTTCAGAGTTTTTTCGTTTTCTGGGTGTACGTCATAGCAACCTATGACATTGCATGATAAGCTCGCCTATAGTGCTGAAATTATTTTTTATAATCATTTGGATGCAACTTTACTATTTTCTACTAGTTGTTTTCTAGCTAAACCGGTTTGTATGTGGTTTATTCATAATTTATTTTTGAAATAAAAAAATTCTGATCACCATTTTAATTTTGAAATGCTGCAATGAGGAAGAAAAATACAACAGCATCTAAAATATGTCATGACACTGGAGGCGGGGGCAGGCTTAGTCTGTTGACGCTGATGTGTTGACTTTAATTCCACAAGTATGCATTTAAAAAAGCCATGTTTTAAATAGTTCAATTGCCACTCACCATTTAGAATAATACAACTCTATGAAATAGCTGTTATATATTGTTCGCCGACTGTTTTTCCATAAGGTCGTTTGTAGCGTTATTTTACTTCCATTTCAAACAACGGTATGCAACTGCAACTAAAGCATCTTAAAATATTTATCTGCGCAAGTCAAAAAGTACAAGAATAAAATACCATTACCTGATAAACGCTCTAAAATTATTCTTAAAATAGGAAAATGTCGCTGAGGTCTTAATGCGAAAAATAAATCGTTTATATTACACAAGAGTATTTCTCGGCAGAAGCTATTTTTTTTTTATGTTAAGGGCGATCACTCCATCACACTTTGCGCAGGGGAAGACAATCCGCAGGCGAAAACATGGCGTCATGTGCAAGCTGAGTGACCTAAAGTAACAGATTTGAAAGAAAACTGTGAGAAGAGCAGAAATAAATTAGAAAGAACTGCCACATTTTTTTAAGGTCGTACAAATTCTAGTGATACTCATGATCACGTAAACATATTGTTATAGGACTGATAAGTTTCTTTCTCGATCCACAGGCAGGTCCGGGTCATGTCACCCTATTTCTGTAGCCGGACTGATTCGCTTTTCTGAAATTAAACACTGCGGCTGGTCCATCGGTTTGCCGAGTTTTCTAAAAAAAAAAAGCGCTAGGGCCAATCCATTTCTTTTTACAGTGGTGTAGGATGATGCTTAACTTTATTTAATTGTTTGGGGGGGGGGGGTTTGTTTGTTTGTTGTTGTTGTTTTGTTTTTGTTTTGTTTTTTTTTTGGGGGGGGGTAGACTCCATGCTAACAGCATGGACCTATTAAAGTACTGTAGCCAGACTTGAACACGTTCCTCGCTAGGCTAAGACTCGACCCCTAGGTCCAATTGTCAGTCCGTTCCACATTGATGTTCCAGGAAAGAGGACGGAAGTTCCCAAGGAGAATTTTCTTCTAAAATTCTAGCATAAGTACACGCTAGCATTCGTTCGGACTGACACGCTCACACAGGTAAATAAGTTCAAAGAGATAGATTTATTTACACAATTTACACATATAACTACTATACTTATATATCTATTATAAACTACCTATAGCCTACTAAAACATAGCACCTAACTCCCTGGGGTGGGGAAAGATCGAGCCGCTATCATATCCTGGACTGGGTGGTGCACAGACCTATTGATCATCTGTTCTCTTCAGATCATTATTGTGTAAGGTTTGATGAATAAAAAAGTAAAGTAAAAGCTATCCCCTAGTCTTATCAAGTCGTTGGGAGGTGAGGTGTTAGAGACCTCACTTTTCTCGGGGCAAGCTGTATGTGAGGGCGATGACCATCTCCTCACTCTTGCTGCCTTACCTTCCCCAACCCTCTTTGGAGTCAGGGGAAGCTGGGTCGACTGCCTTACCTTCCCCAACCCTCTGGAGTAAGGGGAAGGTCGACTGGGAGATATTAGATGTGCTAGTAGAGAATTGAACCAGCGTGCTCTCAGTTCAGACGCCAGCGCTCTAACTACTCGACTACTCAGTTCCGATTAATAAGAAACAAATTCAGAAAACTCAAAGAGCATAGATATATTCACCTTGTTTATCAGCATGTCTGAATGTAAAGAAACAAATATCTTCGTCTACGCAGAGATGAACAGCTGTCGTGCAATGAAACTATGCGTGTGATGTTGAGTCCTCATGCATGCGTTTGAGCGCTCTTTCCACTTCTAAATTGTTTTCATGTAAGAAGCGAAAACACTGTGGCACGCATACAATCCATTTTTTTGCTCTAACAGCATCCCAAATGAATACACAGGCGATGATACTTCTGTCTTACTGTTATAAAATTACAGTAAAATCTCAAATTTCCTTCTTCCGACCTAAGAAATTTCTTTTTCTGAAACTAAAACGAACATCTTCTCTGTTGCTTCTTCCTCTGTGTGAGTGTGTGGTACATATTTCTAAGTAGCTTCAGTGGTTGTTTTTAACATTCTCTTTCCCTTTTCACATTTTGTGTTTTTGAAAATACTTGCAAATTTTCGTTCGCAAAAGAATTTTTTTCTTGAAGTAAATTGGAAAGATATTTTACAATTCTCCTACTGTTTAATGTTTAGTGCAAGTTATTTGTTTCTTTCTTTCTTTTTACAATTTTGTGAACGCGAAAAAAAGAGTTGGCCCCAGCAGGGATACACAATGCAGGTAACGTCGAGGAAAAAGTATAAAAGTTCTCCGTTTGAGGTAAAGACTTCAAACGACGCTGTTGAAAAATGTCAACTACTTACGGTACATTTCATGATATTTGTCTTAAATGACACCGTGGACAGAAACACAATACATGAATAGCCAACGCTCGTGTAAAATTATTTCCTCTGCTCGCGACGTGTTATGCGAGCAACATGAAGGCTTCCGCGTTAAAGACATCTCTCTTTCTGTGTCTAACCGTTCGAGTAATTGCATTTGAAACGAACAGGTCAAATTTGATAGGCAGGGAAAAACACGTCTTCTCAGAACCTAGTAATTGCTCTTTCACTTTAACTGCATTTGATCCTGGACGGAGCACTTCACACCAAGTGGTAGATGCAATTGTTTCCGAAAGGCAGGAAAACGTTCGCGTCATAACGACTTCGTTGACAGAAAACACCTTCACAAAAAACGATGTAACCCATGTAAACTACATTACCAACGATGCGAACATGACTTTTGACCACAGCGAATACTCATTCATTTATTTATCATCAGATGAAGTAAAAGATTGCTTAAACAGAAATTTGGTGAGGGTGTTCAACATTAGCTTCATGGTTACCAGAATACATATCAACAGTTCGGAAATTATCCTCGGGACAACGTGTTCATTGAAAGTTAATGTTATTTCTAGCCTGGTTGTTAAAACTCACATTGTTGCTAGGGAGAATGTTGTGTGCCAGGGTCTGACGCTCCAGATCTTTGATTCTGGAAGAAATCGCGACAGTCTCTTGCCTTCCTGTATGTCAACAGCAGACGAAATCTTCTCTTACACCAATTCAATTGAAATTTTCTTAACCAGACGGAGTTCCTATGAAAAGCAATATTTCCTTTATCTCAATATATCCGGAGTTCCCTTTTCGGCCAGACCACAGCTGGAAATGAAGTATACTTCAGCTAACCAAGGTATGTACATCTTCGAAGAAAATAACTGCAGTAAAAGGATGCCAGTCTCTCAAGTACTTACTTTTGCTCACGTTCATACCCTGCTTCACTGGCGGACTTGAAGCAGATCTACGATGTCTTTTTTCCTCTCTCCCTTTTTTTTTTTTTTTTGTGGTAAATGTGTTAACTCGACATACTGGATAAGATGTGTTTGCAGGGAAGAAGAGTGCAATTACTAACAAACATAAACAGGTTCTTGATAATAATAAGTTCATTTGTATAGCGCTTCTCTCCACCATTTAAATCGGACTCAAAGCGCTTTACTATACTGGTAAGATGGCGCAGATGTGACGGTAGAAATAAAATGGCACGAGAAAAGATAAGTTACACAGACATAGAAATACATCCAGAAACGTAGCAAATATCATAAAAGATGAACTGATGAATATTAGTCACGAAACTTCGCGCAAATCAACGAACAAATATGAAAAAGGGAAGAAGAAGAGTTCAACAAGGGGACATCACTCTCAAAAGAAAAGAAAACTGCTCTCTGTTTCTAACGTATCTCTTTTTATGTTGCTTTGCAGTCCGTTTCCTGCTAGCGGACTTGTACTTGCTGTCACAGAAACCCTTTTAAATTCAAAACGCGATGTTTAAACAAAACAAAACAAAAAATAGAGAAAGTAATAAGAAAATGGGTGGAATTCGCGTTTTACGCCGAGCCAGCAACTAAGGTTACATCACTGCAATGCAGCCAGCCCTCCAAACAGAAGCCACATGCTGGGAAAGAACAGCGTGCCCGAGACGAGATCTGAACCAAAAACAGCCAACCTTCACTGTATTGGCGACTGGCGCTAATCTTTGCGCCACCGGACTGCCTAAAGTAATAAGAAACAATATAATCTAATAAAAATATATAATGTTTCACTCACTGCTGCCTAGCTGCATTTTAACTAAGACAAAAGATTGAATAATCTTGTATTTTGGGGTATGTAAATGGGTGTATAATTATAAGCTTACAGTTTGTATTTGTAAACAGGATATGTTCAGACACCGGGCTGGGACGAGAAAAAACTGTATCCCATGCACATGGACAGTTGGGTCCAGATACCGGTTCCTGAGCACCACAAAGTCATGACGAATTTTTACAGTGTAAACATAACAGGTGAAACCCCAGTTTGTGCCCAAGACTCGCTGTCTCTGTACACAGAAAATCTTGACAACACTACCCAGATCCTTCGCATTTGCTCCTTTGACCATCCGCCTCCCGCTCTACACAATGCGACCAACCTCTATGTCCACTTCCTCAGCAGCAAATATTCTTCAAACACAGGATTTCGACTTGATTTCACTTTTCACGCCCTCTCCTCTCTTCCCCAACAACTGAGGGACGGCAGGTGGAACTGCTCTGTGCCGCACTGGCCCGACTTCCGCCTGCACTTCCCGTGTAACCTGGTGTCCGACTGCGTGGGCGGCGAGGACGAAGTGGACTGTCCTTACACCAGTCACGTGTGTGGTCCAGGTTTCCAGTGGACGAATAGCACCTGTGTGCAGTTTATCAAAGCAGACAAGAAGGTGTTATGGAATGATGCTTTGGACACGTGTGTATCGCATGGCATGCTCTTACTATCAGCACACTCGCCAGAAGACTGGGAGGGCGCACTAAAACTTCTAAGTTTTCGTCCCCATGATGAGGTATATTATGGACTTCGTGCAGGAACTCCATTGTTTCCACCCATGTAAGCTTACACTCTTACCTCTTGTTATCTTAGACGTTATATTATGATTGTCATCTGAATGAGGCAGTCGTACTCGGTGACAATCATTCATCTAGAAAATAAAATAATGACCCTAAAACCAACATTACAAGGAATCCATGAGATTCATACTGACACAAGATTGAAAGATTTCATAGAGTTGTTGCGCTCTGGCCCAATGACAGTTGAATCGAGCAGCTATATCTTATACATGTAATATGGCATTTACTCCAGGCTCGGTTGATACTCTTTAACATTCATTCTTGCCGTTTGCGTGATGGTTTATCTACAGCTGCTAGGAATCAAAAACAAATCCCTCGATACTAAAGAAAAAAGTGGAAACATAGATGTAAATAAAAGAATACTTAATTTAATAAAATGGCTATTGAAGTTAAAGCTTGTTTTGCGACAGGTACAGAGGAGGGTTGACGTGGGTGGACGAAACATTTGCCCATTACATTCCACACGATATTTACTTCAGCTTAGGTGTCTGTTTTATGTTCTTCTCAACAAGAGAAACTCGTCACGTAATGTCTCAAAGCTGCTCAGTTGCCTCATCATCTTCGTTCATCTGTGAGGCGCCCGGTTCTGACGAAGAAACCTTAGTACAGATGCCTGTCTCCATCGAAGCTAGGTGGTCAGTGAGCGTCTTGCGATGTCCTTCACATTACTACACACACACTTTCCTAGCATGTGATGTTAGCAGCCATTGCTGGGCGGCAAAGTTCGACACTTCAAGGTGTGAAGCACCTCTGACGTCACTTCCTCCTTTCTTCACGTGTGCAAACGAGATTCAACGTGTACCGTACACGCTTGTATGTAATCATCGTCCTGACTGCAACGACAGAAGTGACGAGACTTTCTGTGTCTTTCCTGCATGCCCATCTAAAAATTTCTACAGGTGTGCTAACAGTCAGGTAAGCTAGAATTTTAATATCAGACACTTTAATTTTTACAGGAAACAATTTCAAATCTTACGAAGGTGCATAACTTGCTTCAAATAAAATGGAAATATTTCTTGACTGTGCTTTCAAGCTGTTTTTGGTCTCGGGGATTTTCTAAGCCATGACTTCAGGTTAAAGAGCTTTTGTGTGTCGTAATTAATTGACAAGTGTAAGTGTGCTCTCAAGAGGTCTAGTGGGTCTTACTCAGACATTGTCTGTCCTAAGCGTTTCAGAACATATTATTAAATAGATGTCTTCTCGAGAGTCTTCCTTACTCACACGCCATCTGCTTTTCAGTGCATTCTACTACAGTTCCAGTGTGATAAGCGTCAGCACTGTGTGGATGATTCAGATGAACATGGATGCCATGTGCCCGATTATTACGCCGCTAAAAAGTCTGAAGGGTTTCCTGCTATTGTAAATATGGACCGTGAGGGAAAGCTGAAAACTTTCAAATTACCATCGACTTCGGCTACATCTCTATGTCCTGAAACCCATTTCCAGTGTCCAGGAGTTGACTTTTACTGTCTGCCCGTCTATGTTCGTTGTAATGGTGTCTTTGACTGTCCTGGTAAACAGGACGAGACGGCGTGTGACACCTACACCTGTCCCGGCTACTACCGCTGCCGCTCGTCACACGTCTGCCTGCACCCTGATCACGTGTGTGACGGTTGGTCACAGTGTCCTGAGGGAGACGACGAGCTGCTGTGTAACCTTTCTTGTCCTGACACGTGTGTGTGTCACGGACTGGCCTTCACCTGCACGAGCAAGTTTCTAACGAACGACTATCTTGACCTGAGGTTTTTGGACGCACACGGCTCGGGGATGACCCCAAAAGATGTTGTCAACAACACCATGCTAGTTCATCTTAGCTTTGTAAACTGTAACATCCAATTTTTGGATGATCTGAACTTTGTTAACCTTCAGATCCTTGACCTAAGCGACAACTACATCACAGAGTTCAGAAGTAGTGTGTTCCGAAAGTTAAATAATCTCAAATACTTAAATCTTGCAGGTAATCATCTTAAATTATCATACTCAAATTACAGCTTTCTGCAACCTGTTCTCCAGCAAGTTATCTATCTTGATGTTTCTAGAGTCAGTATAGCACTGTTAGATGATAATATTGCTCAGATATTTCCTAGTCTACAAACACTGAATCTCTCTGATTGCGGTGTTGAGGAAATTGCCGAAGGAGGCTTGGGAAGCCTGAAGAAACTACAAATCATTGACTTGAGAGGATCTTCTGTTGTCTATTTCCCGCCACAAACATTTACATATTTAAACAATTTAGAGTCTGTCTATACTGATAACTATAAGGTATGTTGCCCTGCTTCTCTTCCCCAACATTTTAATCAACAAAAGTGTGTGGCGCCATCTAACGAAATATCTTCTTGTGACGCTCTCTTGCGCTCGACAGTCTATCGAGTGTTTCTGTCTTTATTTGCTGCTCTAGCTTTGATTGGAAACGCAGGAAGTTTTATTTACCGTGTGTTTTTCAGCAAGAAAACTAGCAACCTTGGTTTTGATGTCTTTGTCACTAATTTAAGTATAGCTGACTTTGTGATGGGTGTGTACCTGGCCATCATAGGAATAGCTGACCGTGTGTACCTGGGAAACTACTTGTGGAACGACTTAATATGGAGAAATAGTTTTGTGTGTAAGCTGGCCGGCTTTCTCTGTCTACTGTCTAGTGAAGTGTCAGCTTTCATTATCCTTCTCGTCACAGTAGATCGTTTTCTTGTCATCAAGTTTCCCTTGAGTGTCTTTCACTTTTTTAAACGTTCGGCGTGGGTTGCTTCAGTTGTAGCCTGGAGTGTAGGTCTCATTATCGCTCTGATTCCTGTGTTTCCGTCAACAGCAAACTGGAACTTCTACAGTAAATACAGCATCTGTATTCCAATTCCCATCACGAGGGAATCTGTTCCTGAAAACGACTACGCATTCAGCATCATAATTATCCTGAACGGTATTCTCTTTCTGATTATTGCTGGTGGCCAGGCCTTCATCTTCTGGTCTGTTAAACTTAACAGCATGCCCACCACGGACATATCCACGAAGACCAAGGACCTGACCATCGCCCGTCGACTGATGACAGTGGTTGTGTCTGACTTTTGCTGCAAGTTCCCCGTGGCCTTGCTGGGACTTCTAGCGGCCCGCGGCACGCCAGTCTCTAGTGAGGTCATCGTCGCTCTCGTCATCTTCATTGTTCCCCTCAACTCCGCTCTCAACCCCTTCCTGTACACATTCAACGTGATGATGGAGCGGAGGCGTAAGGCTAGGGAAGTGAGACTGCAAAAGTATTTTAAGTCTCTTACAAACAATAAGAAAACGATAAGACAGTGAATGTTGCAAAATATTTTCAAAGAACAGACATAATAATTTATAGTAGAGCGTCGTGAATTACTATGTGAAGAGGAAGTCGATGTTCTTTGTTTCTTTTTATCTTTTGTTGATTCCTGTGGTTTTGGCTGGTAAACTACACGATCTTTCGCAAAAAAAGGTCTTCAAAACGGTTTTTGCAGGTAGTCAGAGTATTTTAGGTTCTCCTATCATTTAAAGCGATTTTTTGTCGCTGTTGGCCAAAAATATAAAAATTAAGACGAAAGATATTGTTTTTATTTGGTTTTACTTTTTTATTAGTGTTGCAGAACTCTGCCCAGATAACAAAAACGCAAACTGCTTTTTTTATTTAGCTTTCTGTGTTTATAGTATTTTCCTTCGAGAAAGAAAAACAAGAATAAAGCAATAATTTACAATTTCGTGGTGTAGGAAATAGAGGAAATAATAATAAATCATGCTGATTTTGTTTTCCTTACATTGAGGAAAATCTAAACTTATTCAAAGAATATTAGACTTTATTTTCCAAAAACAAAGAGGTAACTTAAAGTACTTTTTTAAGTGTCAGCAATAATGAGAAAGTTTAAATATTCGTAACAGTAACAGACATGCATTCCTCACTTGATCTGCAAATGAAATATGTATACACATCTGGTGCTACCTCATATTTTCTTTACACACAAACATGTCATCAAATTCGACATAATTAGATACTTTGAATTTTATATTAAGTGGTCCTCTGTGACGAAAATAAAAAATGTCAGATAATATACTGTTCAAAACAAAGAAAAGGCTTGTTGCATAATTACTGTTTTGTGCCAGTAAACATAAAGACAATAGCATTGAGTGAAATGAACGAAACTATCAGCCAACTTCATGTTAACAAACTATTTTAACAACAAGATTTTGAGCTTGGATTGACATAACCCATGTTTTCAATAAGGGATATTAGAGGAAAAGAAATTCAGTATCGTGTGTGTCCACCATTGGCCATTGGCATTGGCACCGGGGTCTCATGGGTTTAACCAATGTTCTTAGAGTCCTTTGAGGTGTTGCCTACCACTCTTGCTGAAGAAGCTGGTACAGCTGTTTGAGGTCAACTGCTGGATGGTGATTGGCGCTGTCGCTTGCTACAGAGGATCTGGCAGAGCAGCAGCGTCATGGTGCTACCAAGCACAGACTATACAAGTGCCTCGTAATTACATTCTGAAAGATGTAGGACAACAACTCTGCCGAGAAGAAGAGAATCCAGGCATTTAAGAACATGTGCCCAAGGAAGCTGCTCCTAACACCCTACTTGAACACAAAACCAATGACTTTTTGTAAAGTACTATTGTGCCCCTCGAAGGACACGAGGAATAGTTAATAAGGAAAGGCGGGGGTCGATGCCGAGGTGGACAAAAGAACTTCCTACAGAATTAAAGGAATAGGACTGGCTTATCCCCGCTCAGAATAGGTTTAAGGGGCGAGCCTTGTCTGCCACTGCTTCTGTCTAGTTGGTCGCCTCCGATGACCAGTACCAGCGGACCGGTATAATCATTCAACAAAAACATGACTGAACAAATGATCGCTGGTTAGCAAGCGAGGCGGACATCAATGTATTATATCGAGCCTTTGTGATTTAACTTCAGAATGGAAATTTCAGCCCGCTTTCCAGTCATCTATGACCAACTTTAAATTAACTTAACTTTTATAGATTCTCGAAACGACAGCCTCTCAGACCGAGTCCTGACCTTGCTGACCACGCTTGAATGTGGACGACATTTAGTTGGCCAAGAACATATCAAATAATAGCTGAGTTAGTACTCATTCATGCATTGAATGATACCAGCTGGCCATTAGTTAAACTGGACTTCAAGAACAGGTTGCTGGGGAAGTGGGAACCAAGATGGCCGCCAACAGTGTTTGCTACTATTTTGAGTGGCGCAGAGCAGTCACTCCTCTCTTTCACGGATACCAGCCACGTCCTCCTTTGTCTGCCTCGGCCTCCACCATCCTTCAAGAACGATTTTAAACAGCGCCGTGTCTGCCATTATTTTTTTCAAAAAGATTCATTGAGCATTTTTGCGCTAACAGAAAAACTGTTTTCAGTGATATTATCTACTGCCGAAATTATTTTCTTTGTCGTTTTAATCCCAAATGAAAATTGACTATGGAGAATACCTCAAAGGGTAAAGAGTCTAACGATTTAATGGCTTCTAATGCCACAACACTTTCAAGTGATTCAAACGGGTGTCAGATGGATTTCATGATGAAGTTGATCGGTTATTTCAATTTGCTTATTATAGTTAATTTTGAGTCCTGTAAGCTAGCAAATTTTCAGTCACTTAACATAGTAGTTTTAAAAGAGCTGAACACAATATTTAGAACATAAAGTAAATTATTTAACACAGTACCATGTAAGTCGTTTACTTCGGTCAAGTTTGTGGTCTAACGCAATAAATGTTGTCAGTTACCACACAGTAAATAACATATCGGTCAATAACAGCACGTTTCCACTGATTTAATATTACACATTTTCTAGTTGCTTAAAACTAACTTTGAAGTCGCTGATCATATATAATTGTGTCACTTATAGTTATTCATGCAGTTGACATAATTTCCATAAATGAATCTGCATGTCTTTATATTAAAATTTTTACTGTTATGTTTTATTGCAATTTAGAGATGATTAAGTCTCATACACATAAGAAATTGAAACTTTAACTACAGGTTCCTTGAAAACTCAGGTTAAATGATTATTTCGTGCTGAAAATAATGATTTTAGAAGTGTTTCATGAGTTAAATTGAAAATAGCTCGAAATGATTCTTAATAATAATAATCGCTCATGAGTAGCATAATCAATGTCTTTCATTGAATGTATACTCTTTAATTGAAAATGCATAAACTAATTCAACCATTTGCTTACGGCTTCAGACTGTATATGCGTGTGTGCCCGTGCATGTGTGCTAGTTCTGTAAAGGGGGATGTGTCTAACGGAAATCACACAAGTTATGTCGGCACAGGTAGTCGTAATAGTACTCGTAAGAGTAGTCTACCTCTAAGCAGAGACGAACGCGCCAGCAAACACTAAAACCTAAATACTTTGATATCGCGTTGTCTCGTTGATAAGTGCACATAGTACAGCTGCGTTCACTTCCTCGCCCCTGTTCAAGTTGCAGCATTATCTATGAACGATAGCAGCTGACAACAACATAGAACGCGCTCCAGTACTAAATATTTCACCACAAGAACACTAACCAAGTCACTTTTTCAACCCTCTGAAAGGTCATAGTGTAGGGGGAGGATTGTGATTGGAAATTTGTAATTACTCCTCAGTAACGAAGGTTAGATAATAGCAAATCAGCCAGCCCTCCGGATGACCTCTCAATGTTGACCTTAAACCTTTATAAGTGTGCTAAGTATTAGCTTTAAAGTTAATAACAAGTAAAGCTACATCTTGCTGTTATCAATCGGACGCCATCTATAAAGTCCAAGCTTGTTTTCCTATCAAATATAGCTATGGCAGTTGAGAGGACACTCATGACGAAGTCTACCATCCTGTTGTCTTCAAAAGGTTTCAGAGCTTTTACTTTCCTACTGTGGTGCTGGATTGGTTTTTTTTTTTTTTTTTTTTTTTTGTCTATGAATGTACCTAGTACAAAGCTTTATCTGGGTCATGACGTGTCAGTTCACTCAGGTAAAGCGGAAACTAGTCGATAAAGAGGTCGTGTCGCTGCGTGGGGGCGCTGTGAAAGACGAGAAGACATGCGCAGTGACCTCTGCAGACCGTCTAGGACGTTTTTCCAAATATTCAGACTTCTGGGTATTTTCCACCTTGTGGTAAATGATACTCGAAATGCAGAGGGTGGGTGACTGGGTGGGGTATGATTTAGTTACCTCCCCCTTTTCCTAACAATCTTTCAGAAGGATTCATGCGATTTAATGTGCCCAGAAATATCAATTATTGCTTTAATTTTTCTGAAATGTTAATGAGTGAAGTTTTACCGACTATTTCAACGTATGACGAGTTATGTAATATATTTAGTTGAACGTTCTGTATTTCTGCCTTAAGAACATTTATGACAGGTGTACAATGTCCTGGATAAAATATTATTCATGCTTGAGTCAAGACCTTTCCGATCCTCTGTTGAATCTCTAGCATTAAAAGGGAAGGGGGTATGATGCACAGGCTTAAAGTTCGTGAAAATATTACTACTTCTTATGAGAAAACAAGAAATAAGGCGTAGACTTTTGGAGTTTAAGCGATCGAAGGACATCAGTAAAAAAAAAAAATTAAAGACTGAGGGCATGCATGGCTCAAAAAATACAAACAAAACATGGAAGAAAATTGATTAGCACGGGACGCAAATAGGTCATGGGGAGGTCACGAGGTGGTCGACGGTGACCTGGTCATAGATATCCATGCTCAGTAGCACGGTGGATGTCTAGAAGGAACAGAGGTATATGGTTAGAAGTCTGTGCAAAAGGTGAACAACGATGAAAGAGGTCTTTGAAAAGAAGACTCATTGTTGTCAGCCGCACCTTGTTTTGCAAACTTCTATTCTAGTAACAAAGGGAAACCTGTGGGTGGTTATGTCAGCTTCGGGTGTAAGCCCATTTCATGGATGAAAGTGTTAAATGATCAGCTGAAACTATCGACGAACAAGTTGCTGGGAGGTGCCCAGGTCGGGACTCCCTGCCGGTATTTCATGTCGCAAATTGCTCTCGTGCCAGCGGAACACTCCCTCCTCTCTTTTTGAAGTGCTGAGAGAAAAATAGAAAGAAAGAAAGGGTAAAAAAAAAAATTGCTGCAACTTTGGAGCAGGTGGTATCTCACGATTGATTTGTTTCCTCCCCTCTCTATCTTCACATGACGCATCGTTTTCTGACTTTTAGAAGAAAGTTGAATAAAATGTGATGAAGATTTAGCACAACAGTTAAAACAATTCTGTGGTACATTTGTCGAAACTGTTTGTGGAAAGTACTATTATTTTCAGTTTCGCTTTCTAAATTTGTAAACCTGCTTGGTCAATTCGCATAGCATCATGGCATTAATAGAATAAATTTTGAGTAATAAATTTGAAGAAAAGTTTGTAAAACAAATCATACTTATGTATAGACACCTATAAGTGTGGCTATATACACATCTTTTTGATAGAATTCTTTCATGAAATAGGCCACCAGCAGACTATACAGACATTTAAACATGTTTTTAAACTTTATTCGTCCCATCTGACTGCAGGATATAGCGTGGCTGTTGCTCCATGTCATCTTTAGCCTACGATGTGTTTTACTGTAAAATTGAAATGTGTCACCACTTTCAATGTTTTTTTTTTCTTTCTTCTTCCAAATACAAAGTGTTGCTTTAAGTATTTTAAGTGCGTATTAAACCCCTTGGTGACCAAATAATTGCAGTGGTTAGAGCACGGAAGTCTGAAGATTGACGGTTCGATGCCCGCGTGTCGCATCGTGTTTCTTCAGATCACAAAGCTGTTAGGGAAGGAAACAAAGCATTGCATTTCCAATCTGCCATGAGTAAACATCAAAAGGAGGTACCCCCCACCTTCTTGCTAATCAAGAGATGGAAATGTACAGGTCATGGTTTTCGTTGTAAGTGTAAATAAAAAAAAAGCAATAAAGCACTCTAAAAATATTTTTACTCGCATAAAGCAAAGTAAAGCCTTAACGTATTTCAAGAAATAGATGGATGTGAATTAAAACTAAGCTCATGGGACTCACAAACACAAAAAACACTCGCATAAATAAAAAAAAGCACAGATGATTGGCTTTTTTTTTTTTTAATAAACTTCACATTGTATGGAACACGTCTATGAATGTATGCTGTTTCTAGATTGTTTTGTGTATGCAGAGAATTCAACTTGCAGCCTAACTGAGAAATGAGTTTAAAATATCATCATCATCGTCGTCGTCGTCATCATCCTCATTTTATTCACAAATAATCATCTTAACTATTATTATAATCCTTTAATAGTCCTAAGTGAGTCTCAAGAGTCACAAAAGATTATCACCCGTAGATGAAACATTACCCTGAGTATCTTATTAACCAACATAAGTATCACAACCCATTTCATCTGAGATGAAAGCTTGCGACGACGGCAAGAAGTCGCAGCTTTAGTCATCGTTATGGCGCGTTCTACAATAAATTATAGGTATACTCAAAACTAATTAAAATATATCCATATAAAAAAACTGACATTTTCTTTCCAATTTTATTTTTCCCAAAATGTTAGCAAGATTGTTTTTAAACTGGAAAAAAGTTTCACCGCCGTATATAAATAATTCTTATGTCCCTAGCAACAGTAATCATGAGTGGTTCATCGGGATTAGTGAACGGCATAACATGGCCTTTCCTTGCATATCAAATACCCGTTTCTACTGGGTGGATAATTAAGTATTATTGTCCCATTCCTCAATCAGGCTTCGAGTCAGCGACCCTTTGTTTTTACCACACTCAGAATCAGCTTGCAGATCGTATAATGATACACACACTTGGTTTCTTTGTCGGAAAGTGCTTCCATTTCTGGCGATCTAAAAGCGGGGCTTCATCATCTTCATTGTAGTGGTGTCAAGAGAGCCTAATGCAGACAATTATTTTTCGGAAAGCTGTGTTTTAAAACATTTAAAAAATAGTTACACTGAGATTCTATTAAGAAGTCAGCATGACATATGTATGGAAAACAAACTTTTAAAGATAGTAAAGGTAAGAACACAAACAACAATAATAATAAGTGTCATGAGTAATCGTATAAAATCGCTGGCCGCCAATTACATGACTGGACCAAACAATTCATCAAACAAAGATGCGCCACCGCTAAAACAGTTTAGTCCTAAGGTTAATATCCTCAGAACATTCTATTGCTTATCATCAAATGTTTTGATAATGGTACTAGTATCTTATTAATAAAATACCTACAAATGAGGTAGGTGCACAATTGCTAGAGGGCTATTTGCTGTGGTTATATAGGTACTACTTATATGAAGAGTATTAGACAATGTAACTGATCTTGAACAGTTTTATAATGTATGATCGTCATTCTCAAACTTGTATCAAACGAAAAGCGACATAGAGTAATCCCCTTTAACCAGTTAGGCGAAGAGACATCACTCTCATTCATATTTATCATTAACCGATAATTTTAAGCAGTCTGTAAAAATCAATTTCTGCAACATTTACAAGATGTAAAACCACATTAAATGCTTATGACTGAGATATTACAAAATTGTTAATGTATTTATAGCCTAATATGAATGGTACCATAGTTCCAGTATTATTTACTTAACTTTGCAATGATAGTATAGCTGAGCTTCAATATTCTTGAAAGAAAAAAAAAAGCAAAGATTGAAACGAATAAAAGAAAAGAAAACTGATTTAGTTTTCTTCCATGCACCATACTGTGCTGTCGAATTGTCAGACGCACGTGACCACCTTTGACAAGCCAACAGATCCCAAAGGATACAGCTGTGACTGGTACAAACAACATTGCTGACATCATACGAAACCCTACACACACCCTCTAAAAACAACGGCCTAATTAATTAAGCAGAATATTTAGCAGTCTAATTAATTATTTGCAAGTGCTCTAAACTGAGAGAGCTTCGTGAAAATCCTCACTTTCCAATGCACTGTACATTTCTGGACATCACTATGTAAACAAAATAATATTTTTATGACTGGGTTCGAAATGCCCAGCAAACAACGACTTGGAACTACATTACCCAAGCGCACTTCGAACCGTCTGAAGCTGGTCATAGCCATAGACACCACTCCACTTTCCCGTTTCATTCCTACACGCTAGAGTAAGTCATGTAAAAAAAAGACAATTATGTCATCAAACAATAGGAATAGACTTTAAATTAATACCCAAACCTGTACACTTCTCAGTCGAAACTACGGTAAAATCGTTATTATTATAGACACGCACTGGATTAATACTGGAGTAAAATTTAAAATGTAGAATGAAGCAGAATTCTTTAAACTGCAAAGTCGTTTGGGTTTGTTTTGTGTTGTTTTTTTTTTGTTTTTTTTTTGTTTTTTTTTTGTTTTTTTTTTTTTGTTTTTTTTTTTTTGCTTGTTTAAAATATAACTCTCATGCGTTGCAATATTACTTAATTACTCCTTTCCCCCCCTTTTTGCTCGAGAAGGATAATTGGTAAGTCCACATATTTATTTCATAATCTGTAGCTTATTTAATATGAGAAATGTTGTTAGTTGGGTAGAAAACTAAGCTGGCTGCACGCAGACGATCGTTGTTGTGGTTCCACAAGACTGTACAAAGGCTGCGATGCGCATTACTTTCTGATTGTGGGTCACATTTTCTTGGTTTACTTGACATCTTTAGATAAAAATTGAAATATTTGACTACAAAGTTAAATTATTTCGACATCCTGCTGATTCAGAGGAAGTGTTAACTTTCGATGGTAACGTGACTGCAACCTTTGCACTGGCTCTCGAAACAAGATTTTCGTGTCCGGAAATGACTTGTAAAGAAAAAGAAATTTCCTCTTATTCCTTTTCTTCAATGACCAGCTTTTCGTATAGACACTAGTAACCATTATTTTTACTTGCTTCCTTCATTTATTCAGTTGCTGACCAGTTGAAGTGTTTATGTTGGATATCTTGTTCTTGTTCACACCTATCAGACTGACCTTTTTGCAAAATGAGAAAAATTGGCATCAGACAGAGATCAACAATATCCTGAAGCACTTCCCTCTCACCAATAAGCTAGTAGAAAAGATCTTTCTGGCAGATGTACTTTAATATGAACAAGTCAAGCCATGATTTTTCGGCAAAACTACAATACTGTGGAATGGCTTGTTAAGAAAAGCTGTGAATACCCAAATCTCATGAATGTGGTAAGAAAGAAGAGCCAGGTATTGGTTGCCTTCCACAGACAGCAGGAGAAGTAGTCTGTGGTAGTATTTTGTTGCTGGACACCATGTCAGCAGCAAAGACCTCACTGAGTAAAGAAACAGTTACACCATTAGAAGCAACAAAATCAGTCATCACAAACATGTCTTGAACCAGAAAAAGCCTTGACAGTATCTAGGAAGACACGATTTTTTCTGGTGGACATGCGCAAGGGAGATTGCTAAAGTAGAATGATGATTTATATTAGAGCTATTGTGTTAGGCAGTGCTGTCAGCTCGTGATATGTAGTCTTTTAGTATTTGTTACTATACTGGCTTTCAAAATTAAAATATTATTTTTTTTTCACTTTTCAGAAAATGTTTACCCGAAATTAAAATATCAAAGAATATTAACTTGAAAACTATTTGAACTATAGAAAGTTTTGCATCATTCAAATTAGGCGAAGAAATATATTCGTTTATGTACTTTTTGCTTATTGCTTATTTATGAATCAACTTAAAGTATCTACTATCTGAAGTTTTGTACTTAAACTCAAAGAAAAAGAAACATTAGCACTCGTTATCTCACCAAATAAAAGCGTCACAAACCTTATATTTTTATTCCTATTTCTGGAGGAAAACGGAAAGGACGTATGGGGATGCCGTGGGATTTGCAAACACTTGACCAGGATAGGGGACCTGACAGTTTCCTCGGTATAGTGTTGTTAAGTAATTTCCAGAAGTCCTGACCAAACCTTTTAGAGGCGTCAGTTACGTAAATTAAAACCTGTTGATTTTTTTTAAATCTTTGTGTTCTTCGTATATTGGTGCTCCTGATCTTGCTGGTCTTTGAAAGTGGCAACAACCAGGGAAATATTGTTTTGTGTGTTATTTTTATCTCCGGGATCCGTACCTGATATAAAGGTTTCAAAGAGGATTTTCTACAGCAGTGACTGTGATGAAAGTCTGATACCTTTGGTGGGTAATTGTGGTATTAATGGATATTATGGATATCACATTAAATAATTTTCTATCTTATATCTCTGTCTTACATCCAGATTTTGCTCGTGTTTTCTGTTTAGATTAAACCCCGAATAAACCCTGAGGCACCACGTGTACTTGTTCAAATCATAAATGGACTTTTAAAAATTAATATTCAACCAGTTTCTTAACAAAACTGAAATCAAAACTAGGTACAGCGTAATATAATCTGCTACATAAATGTTCCAAGCGCAACGAAAATACCTATTGGATTTTTTCTTTGGTTATAATAATAATAATAATAATAATA